>JAJOZX010001605.1:662500-735000 GCA_023014485.1 Bathynomus jamesi
AAAATAACGAAAATGTAGACATCCGCATCCGCATCCGCATCCGCGGATGTTGAAATCAAACATCCTCATCCGCATCCGCGGATGTGAAAAAAATGACATCCGCTACATCACTAATGTGTATATATATATATATATATATGTATATGTATATGTATATATATATGTATATATATATATGAATGTGTATGTATGTATGTTTATTTTTGTAACCTATATATTGCCTTGATCTGTCCTTTCACTCTAGTGTTCCTGAGGATGTCATTAGACGAAAGCGCTTGAGCACCCCTTTGTGTTTCTTTTCCCTTCGTGGTTTTATTCATCATAAATATTTTTCACGTGTCACTTTCGTGAAATAATTTGTCATATATATATCAGGGCTGGCAGGTCGGACCCAGACCCGGGTTTAACCCGAAAGTAAGATAAGACTTGGACCCGATAGTGAATTAGAAAAAAGACCCGGACCCAGACCCAGACCTGAAAGTGAATTTTAAAACTGACCCAGACCCAGACCAGACCCGAAAATGAAGGACCCGCACAGCCGGGTTTTTAGTTTACAAAATTTGTGTGTGCGCCTTTAAATTTGGCAACAATGTATTGAATTATCACTCCACCCTTCAAATGACTCACTGGAAGTGGAGAGTTAACGATGACGGAAGAATAGCCTAATCCTAATATATTTTATTGTTTGTTTGTGAGTTGTGTACTGTGTACATTCGGTGGTCTCCAGTGCTTCGTTTGCTACTTATTTGAATTTGCAATGCCTTTACAAGGTCTTTTTTCGGTGGGGAGTGGTTGCAAAAAAACTAGCCTTACAAATGAATATTTTAAATATAATAATATTGGTAAAACATCTACATGCCAAATTGAAAAGTGTGGAAACGTGTATAGTGGCAATCACGTGACAAACCTAAAGCGACACCTAAAATCGTGTCACCCAGACATATATCGTAAAGTTGAGGATCATGATAAAAGCCTACCTAGCACTGGCAGTACTTCGAAAACTCAAATATGAACCAAGGGAATGAATGTAGGCCAAACTAGTGTTAAAAACTTTTTTAAACAAATTAAACTTGGAGTTCACCCGCAACTTCATAAGAAAACTTTAGAAAATGGCCTTTTTCGTGGGTGACAATAGACGGGCGGCCTTTTAGCATTGGATTTAAAATTTTGGTTGAACCATTTCTATCTGCAGTGAATATAAACTAGTGATGGGACGATTAATCGGAATCGGAATCGAGAATCGGAAGAATCGAGCATTTTTCAGGAATCGGAATCGGAATCGGAATCGAGAGAATTGTACCATGATTTCCGATTCTTAAAACGATTCTTTAACTTTTAATTGAACCAGTTTTGCAATGTAAACTTTAAAATTTAAATGAAAGAGGATAACAAATTTTATTTTTATTGTATTGTAGCTATACATTAAAACATGTATATCCATGATGTGTAATCAAGAAGATTAAAATGAATTGTTACAACTTACAGTTGATTTTTATTTTTAAACCAATCTATTATAATTTATAATTTATATTACCATACTCATAATGTAAATAGTTAATCTTACCACAGTAAAATATGACAATTTCCAGAAAAACAAGTTTAGAATTATATTTAAAAATATTGAGAATCGGAATCGGAATCGAGACTTTTTAGTGGTATCGGAATCGGAATCGGAATCGTTAAAAATTTTGGTATCGTCCCATCACTAATATAAACATGAACAGAAGAAATCATGCTACTTTGACTCTCGATAGAGCAATAGCTGAAAAAAATAAGTTAAAAATACTTCTTAAAAAAAATGTTTCATTTAAAAATAGATTGTTGCAGCCGCTTAGATAGAAGATTTTTAGGTATTCAAGCTCAATATGACTGAAAACAAAATTTGAAGTGAAAACATTGGCTGTCAAGGAACTTCACTGCTCGCGTACAGGTAAAAATTATTTACATTTCACACAAAAAATTATTTCACATTTCACACAAATATATATATATATATATATTATATATATACAGGGTGTACATAAAGTGAGGATCTATTTTTGTGAAGCACTTGGAAATTATATGGAATTCAATCATAACATGATAAAGTGGTAACATTTATTAAATAATTAAGAGTAGGATTCGACGTGACGCCCATCAGTATCCCTGCACAGCTCAAATCGTTCCGCAGCATTTCTAAACACATTCTGGAGCATTTGCGGGGTTATGTTATCTGCAGCAGTTCGTATACGTGTACGTAAGTTTTCAAAACTCGTAATCTTCGTCTGACAGACGTGCGATTTGATAAAGCCCCATGCAAAGAAATCTAAAGGGGTTAAATCTGGTGATCTCGCTGGCCAGGTCTGTTGTTTCCGCGTCCGATCCAGCGATTTGGAAAACGTCAATTTAGATAATCCTGAACAATTTTGGCATAGTGACAAGGAGCACCATCATGTTGATAGACGACGGTACTAACAATCCTATCCCCGTCGTCTATCAACATAACTCCGCAAATGCTCCAGAATGTATTTAGAAATGCTGCGGAACGATTTGAGCTGTGCAGGATACTGATGGGGGTCACGTCGAATCCTACTCTTAATTATTTAATAAATGTTACCACTTTATCATTTTATGATTGAATTCCATATAATTTCCAAGTGCTTCACAAAAATAGATCCTGACTTTATGTACACCCTGTATATCATACAATATTACAGTATATGTAAAAGAATGTTACTTTAAATCTAAGTCAGTAATAAATAATTAATTTCATAGGAGATGTTTTGAAACAAACCATTCAGTCTGTGTTAACCGAGTACGACTTGGGATCTGCACAAGTTGTATCCATTGCAACAAACAACGGGTCCGATATGATCAAGAGCTGTTAGAATAAGGGGGCTGAAGAGAGCAATCATACATCGTACTTTGCCCCTTAGCAATGCGTGTATAACTATACCTAGTTACTATTAAATATTAATACAATTAATACACCTACTTTCAAACATTTCCAAAATCGGATTAATTAATATATATGGTTAGGTTACTACCGTATAGCTATATAATGTTTTACTATGTTTCAGAAAACATGTTAATGTAGCTACGGTAGCAGTCTTATTACCTATCCTATACCACATTATAATTATTACATTTTTAATAATGGACCCGACCTAGACCCGGGTCATATACTGAAAGACCCGACAGGACCTGAAAGTGAACTTTCGGGTCCGACCCGGACCCAGACCAGGACCCAAAAGTAAATTAGAAAAATGACCCAGACCCGAAAGTAAATTAGAGGTTTTTTTATGATACACAGACTTTTTCATGATGTTAGCCCGACGTGGGCAACGGGTCACTCGCAAAGAGGCCCCAAAAATATAGCTTCCCTCTTTGCGAGTGACCCGTTGCCCACGTAGGGCTAACATCATGAAAAAGAAAAACTATAGTGTTTGTCATTTTCCATTACTTATTCGGACTATAGTGGATTTAATTTTCCCAAAAGAGTTCCTTGTTCCATGCACGGTCTGTGTGTATCATATATATATATATATATATATATATATATATATATATATTATATATTTATGAGAATTTATCCACGGGGAAAATCTATCGTTAACTATTTCCATGCGGAATATCGCAAATAGTTAATCCTGCTATGCTTTATGGTTAATCCAAGTGTAATACTGTAGTTGTACTAACCATGTTTTCTAGTCTAATAAAAACTCAAATAGTTCAACACGCAAAACACTTGGATGAACCATGTGATACAATTTGCAAACATTCAATCCAATATTTTTTTAACTGTTTCCACCAAGGATTTTTCACCCTGTTCATCATTTTTTCTCGTGAACGCGGCAAAACAGCAGTCCCGAATATAGACTACTTTCAACTGCTACGAGAAGAGATACATTGCTCGTCTTAGTTCACGATTACTATCAAAATCCAAAATTTAAATTTACACTTTACGAAGTAATAAGGTTAGTGAACGTATAGAGATTTGCCATTTGTTCTCGAGTGATCATGGTGTCTATTTACTTTTGTCGACCTTCTGTATGTTGTGAGTCGCTTAACTTTCATTCGTGACAAAGCTGTCATCGAGATGAATATTATTTAGCATAATTACGGCTACGTTGTGGCCACGTCACAACGTCGCTTCCCGTTAGATCAGCGAAGTCAAGCCACGTTGACTCTCTTCAGTAGTTGCAGCGGTTGCTGCAGTGAGCGGGGCTCCCATTCCATTAATGTAAAATCACACGCGACTTCAGTCGTCAGTCATAAGACGATCCCGTGTGCGGCCGGCATTAGTATCTCAGATATTTGTTTTAGATCACTGGGTAATGCATTTTTTGTTTTCCTTTTTATAAAATTATAAAAATCTCTCTCTCTCTCTCTCTCTCTCTCTCTCTCTCTCTCTCTCTCTCTCTCTCTCTCTCTCTCTCTCTCTCTCTCTCTCTCTCTCTCTCTCTCTCTCCGGCGGGCGAACTTTGTTAGCCACAGGGATAGCGTAGGAGAGATGGGGTTAGAGGTTGGCGGCGATGTTGAGGGAGTGTGGAGTGCATTCCGGGACGAGTTTATGGTGCTGCAGTCTGCTGCCATACCCTCAAAACCGGTCACCCCTGCTTCAACGCAGCCTAAGTGGTTCAATCGTGACATCGCTTCGGCTATCCGAAATAGGAAAGTAGCGTATAGGAGGGCGAAGGCCAATCGTTCCCACGATAACACTGAAGCGTATGTCCGCCTGTGTAGGGAAGTGAAGGCGAAGGTTAGGCTAGCGAAACGTAACGAAGAACTACGGGTGGCAAGCCTCTGCAATGGGAACCCTAAGGAATTCTTCAGTTATGTTAATAGTAGAAGGCCCATTAGAAGGACGGAAGCGGCGTTCTGCGGACCTCCGACGCGGACATCGCTAATGTGCTTAATGAGTACTTTGCGGGAGTGTTCACCAGGGAGGATACCCGCGTCATCCCCGAGCCAGGCGTGAGGCACGAAGGTGCTGGCCTGGATAGTGTTAGATGTACCGCGACAGTCGTTGCCGATAGAATAGACAAACTGAGCGCGTTTAAGGCTCCTGGGCCAGACCAGTTTCTCCCCAGAGTGTTGCGAGAAGTGCGCGACCAGGTGGCTCCCCACCTGGCTACAGTCTTCAACAAATCGTTGGAGATGGGCCAGGTGCCTGGTGACTGGAGGGAAGCCAACGTGACCCCTATCTTTAAGAAAGGGGATCACGAAAGTCCAGGGAACTATCGTCCCATTAGTCTCACTTCAGTTGTAGGTAAATTATTAGAAGGGATAATAGCTGATAGGATCGTTGACCATTTGGATTCCTACAAGCTGCTTGGGGACTCCCAACATGGGTTTAGACGGCATAGGTCGTGTCTCACCAACTTGCTCGAGTTTTTCCACGTCATGTTGAGTGAGTACGATAAGAGTAGGGCGATTGATATACTTTATCTCGACTTTCAGAAAGCCTTTGATAAGGTACCTCACCGCCGGCTAATGGCGAAAGTGCGCGCGCTGGGTATCGGTGGGGAAATAGGTAGGTGGATTGAAAACTGGCTGAGGAATAGGCGGCAGAGGGTGGTAATTAAAGGGGCTAGTTCGGGTTGGGCCTCGGTCACTAGTGGGGTTCCTCAGGGTTCCGTTTTGGGGCCACTGTTGTTTATCATTTACATAAATGATATCGACGGTGGCATCGTCAGTCGGATCGCCAAATTCGCTGATGACACCAAGCTTGGGGCCAATGTTGAGACGCCCGAAGCGATCGAGGAACTGCGTGCGGACCTAGGTAGGATAGGAGAGTGGTCCGAAAAATGGCAAATGCCGTTTAACTTGGGTAAATGCAAAGTGATGCACATTGGCTACGCCAATCCCAAGTCGGACTACTCGATGTTGGGTAGTAATATCGAGGTGACTGATTTAGAAAAGGACTTGGGTGTGCTAATTAGCAGCGACCTTAAGTTTACGAAACAGTGTGTAGAGGTGGAAAAGAAAGCCCAGAAACTATTGGGTTATATCAGGAGGCAATTTCAGTTTCGGAACAAGGAGATTGTGCTCTCACTGTACAATTCCCTTGTTCGGCCGCACCTGGAGTATGCTGTGCAGTTCTGGTCGCCCACCCTCAGGAAAGATATTGAGAGGCTGGAGCGAGTGCAGGCGAGGGCCACAAAGTTAATCCCTTCCGTTAGGCATATGGGCTACAATCGACGGTTACGCACCCTGAACTTGTTTTCGCTTGAAACTCGGAGGCTGCGCGGTCAACTGATCGAGGTTTTCAAGCTCTTACGCGGGTTCAACGATGTCGATTTTAGAAGTATGTTTAGTTTAAATGATAACCCAACTCGCAACAATGGTTGGAAGTTGGATTTGAAACGGTTTAGGACTAGTGTGTGTGGGAATTACTTTCCGTATAAGATCTGTGACACATGGAACAGGTTACCTTCGGAAGTTGTGAACAGTTCCTCTGTGGATCAGTTCAAGAAAAGGTTAGACCAAATCTTGCACACTATTTGAGTGTGTAGAAAATTTTCCCTGGCACCCGTTGCCATTGGTACCTCCTCGGTATGGGCCGCAAGGCCTTTTGAGGTACTTCTTTTCCTTGTAACTCCTTGTAACTCTCTCTCTCTGTGTACAATTCCCTGGTTCGGCCGCACTTGGAGTATGCAGTGCAGTTCTGGTCGCCCACCCTCAGGAAAGATATTGAGAGGCTGGAGCGAGTGCAGGCGAGGGTCACAAAGTTAATCCCTTCCGTTAGGCATATGGGCTACAATCGACGGTTACGCGCCCTGAACTTGTTTTCGCTGGAAACTCGGAGGCTGCGCGGTCAACTGATCGAGGTTTTCAAGCTCTTACACGGGTTCAACGATGTTGATTTTAGAAGCATGTTTAGTTTAAATCATAACCCAACTCGCAACAATGGTTGGAAGTTGGATTTGAAACGGTTTAGGACTAGTGTGTGTGGGACTTACTTTACGTATAAGATCTGTGACACGTGGAGCAGGTTACCTTTAAAAGTCGTGAACAGTTCCTCTGTGGATCATTTCAAGAAAAGGTTAGACCAAATCTTGCACACTATTTGAGGGTGTAGAAAATTTTCCCTGGCACTGTTGCCATTGGTACCTCCTCGGTATGGGCCGCAAGGCCTTTTGAGGTACTTCTTTTCCTTGTAACTCCTTGTAACTCTCTGTATGCTCTTAATTAAATCCATTATGTCGTGAGCAATGCTCTCTTAATTGTCACTGATAATTTTACTGATGTTGGCTTTGCAGTTCATTAATTTTACAGTTACTCTCTTTCTTTTGCGGAACATGACCGCATTTGACCCTCAAAATTGTTTCTCTTTTCTCTTGGTTTTTTTTCTGGATACCGATCTAAAATTTCTATCATCTTCTCTCCGAGGGTTATTAGCATCTCTTCCGTTGTCTTATGCTTAAAGATGGTTTTCCAGTCTATTGTTGCCATGTTGGATTTAATACCTTGCCAATTTGTAGCCTTGGAGTTTAGATTAAAATTTTCAAATTTGCCCCTCTTCATATTGTGTGTTCTTTCCTTCACTGCTGTTTTCATACTGGTTGGTATTTCAATAATGTTTTGATCTGATATTATAGATGGGGATATTTCTATGCTATCAATTATGTTGCTGTTGCTTGTGAACACTAAATCTGTTATTTCTTTTGTTAACATAAATTCATCTGCTAGAACCAGCGGCATTTTTACTTGTTCCTAGTCTTCCCTTATATATATATATATATATATATACCTTACCTTACCTTATGTTGTTTCGTGTGTTGGTCTCTCTTCACACGGAGGTCAAGCTGGTGGCCCCGCCTCTAGGTCTGGCCTGGTGGAGGAGCGAGTTACTTTCTTGCGCTCTCCACCGTACATAGCCAGGCACGCCCGGCTCATCTGGTACTGTCCTGAGCCAGGCATCCAGTCTTTTCTTGAAGACTTCAACTTTGACCCCCGTTACGTTTCTGAGGTCCTTAGGAAGCTGGTTGAAAAGTCTTGGCCCCCTGACAACCAAGCTATTTTCCTTCAGGGTTGAGGTCCCTTGTCGTGCTTTTAATTTGGGAACACTACACATTCTGCCTTTCTTATTTTCCAGTGTTGTTTGAATGGTAATTGGGTTTAGTTTTAGGTTTGGTACCAGTTTTTCGATCATTTTCCATATGTAGATTATGATGTACCTCTCTCTTCTTCTTTCCAGTGAGTACAGATTTAGTTTACGTAGTCTTTCCCAGTAGTTGAGTTCTTTGCAGCCATCAATCTTGGCTGTGAAATGCCTTTGCGTTTCTTCTAGTTTATTAGTTTCTTCCTTTTATATGGGGACGTCAAAACTGAGCAGTATTCAAGTTTTGGTATAATCAGTGTTTTTAGCAGGGGAATCATTACTGTCCTGTCCCTTCTCTTGAACGTTCTTAGAACCTGTCCGGCGACTCTTTTTGCTTTATTTATCGCTATCTGATTTTGTGTTTCGAATTTCGCATCATCTGTCATTATTATCCCGAGATCAATCGCTTTCATGCTTCTCTGAATTTCCTGTCTATCTGAGTAGTATACCCGCAAAATGTGAGACAGCAATGGATCAATTTGAAAATTTCCCCCCCTTACCGCCCTTCATGGCGGTCCTCCACCGTCCTTCATGGAGGTCCTCCACCGTCCTTCATGACGGTCCCTCGTTTATGAGGTGTCCTTCATGGTCCTTCATGGTCCTTCAAAAAAAAAAAATTTAAAAATAAATTTAAAAAAAATTAAATTTAAAAAATTAAATTTAAAAAAATAAATTTTAAAAATGATTCGTCTTCACCTTCCTTCAAAAAAAATTTAAGAAAGGATTGAGCCTCGCCTTCCTCCTTCGAAAAAGTTCTTTCATGAGGCAAACAAGAACAAACATGAAAAAACATACATACATTCAAGTACTTTCCGCAAATTAGAAGACAGTAGAAATGGAAACGAATGAAAGGTTTTAATAGGCCTAACGAGATTGCACATTAACACCCAATTTTCAAATGTTAACAAATTGCGAACAATACATAAATGAAAATCAGAGTGATCATATTTTAAACCTAATACAAGTTCTTTGTTTAAGATCTGCATTATGAAAAATAAAATGAATATTTATCATTTTAATTTAAATAAATTAATTTCTCTCTTTTTTAAGGGAAACTGGCTTATTTTCAAACGAGATGACCTTCAAATACAATATATACATATAGTACACTCATATTTGTTTATTTAAATATGTAGTTTTCTGTTATTTACGCTGATATATACCATTACATTCACTTTCACATGCTATCTTCTGGTATGTGAATTAATAATTTTACTATACAGCAAATTTCGTTATAAAATTGCATATGCTAAAAAGAACATCAAGCTGCGTAACACAGCTTTGAATCTGAAGCATCAATTCTGTTATCCTCCGCTAAACATCCACTTAAATATTATTACTAATATTGATTTATTGTTATTATTACATATATATATATGTACACGTGTTAAGAGTATTTAAATTAAATATATTGATTTCAATTCCCTTCGTAATAAAAGCATCTGGCAACTATACCCCCAATCTTGCTATATATTTCTCTCAGTAATTGTTTTCAGGTTATTTGCTAAGTTTAACTTTCTTCTAAAGACTATTAGCTGCAACTAATCTTGTTATTATTATTATTATCATATATATATATATATATATATATATATATATATAACATCCAAATAAGTAGGTTCGGGTAAAAAAAAATTTCTTATTAGATGCAATTAAAGAAAACGGGATGTCAAATTTATGTGGGTTGTCATTTTTAAATAGATGCAGCGGGAAATAGGTATTGAAAGTTGAGAGATTTTTCATTTAGAACCTTTCTACTTGTAGTTATAGTTAGGACTATTCACATTACTTTAATTATCATTTCTCTAATTTAACGGCTGTTCACAATTCCTCATAATAAACGTATTTGTTTTCACACCAGTCAGGCCACTGTTTACATCAATCACACAGAATGTTCATGCTTATTGTTTTTGTCATTAGCTGTACCAATCATGTCTTTACAGACTGAAGCCTACCGTTACACAACGTTTAAAATGTTATAATTAATGCTTTATGATATCAGATCTCGTATAAAAAGCATTATTTTCTGTACAAATGGCCACAAAAATACTTTCAATCCTAATATATGTACGTATAGTATGCAACATACGCCTTTTCACCTGTATTAAAAACGTAAAAGTATCATCATGCGATCTTAGTTTCCGCAATGACGTGAGCCCTAACATTTAATTTAAAATTATTTAACAGATCATTCGAGGGAACTGTACATCGATCTCATTAGAACTTCTGACTCATAATAACCCGCTATGCATATTTACAAGAGTCGAATTTAAATAAATAAATAAATAAATATATATATATATATACTATATCCCTTACTACACACGCATGCATCTTACACACTACACAGTCTTTTCAAAAAAGGTGTAATTTCAATAGTTTCGGAGATTCGCGATTGGCCCCTCCTTCCTGCCTGCATCGTATATAGTACCAAGCAAGTCTCTCCACAGTTTACAGGTTTCCTCATTGTCTAAAATTTATAAAGTTCTCTCTTATTGTTTTCCTTTTTGTAACGGACATCACAACCGAATTTAAATAGAATTTAAGTATTATGTCGAGCAACATAGCTAGATAACCCCGCCACAGCCTAGTTTCTTTGCATAATCATGAAACAAGATTATATATATATATATATATATATACACGGCAAAAGTAGTTTGAAGATTTATTCCATCACACGACTGATTATAATTATACACTTTAGAGGAGTTTGCAAATTGCATATACTTAGACAAAAAGTATTAGATCTTATGATGATTTCATGTCATTATCAGCATGCTTCACTGTCCTTTCAGTCATTGTGACCGTAGAACGTACCAGAACTATGGTCTTGACAAACCACAATGTGTTAAATTTAAATATTGACTTATTGTTATTATTACATATATATGTACACGTGTTAAGAGTATTTAAATTAAATATATTGATTTAAATACATTTCGTAATAAGAGCATCTGGTAACTCTACCCCAATTTTGCTATATGAAAATGAAAAGGTTTATTGCCAGACTATAGTCCATATGGCAAATATTATTCATACAATGACAGTTCATACACTAAGGGTAGAAATATATACAATTGATTAGAAATAATACTGCACTGTCGAAGTTAAGTGGAGCTACAGACAGACAGACGTTTTCGTACCAAGAAGTCCATAGCTTAGGCCTTAGAGGATAAATGGCAGGACTCATGGATAGCTTGGATGATCGGGTTGGTTGATTTTTTAATTCTTTGCATTAGAATGTGTTGAGCACGTCTTGTTACCTCCGGGAAGCTCGGGACATTGCGGGTAGCAAACATTTGCGAAGCTGAGCATCTCGGGGGTAATTTATGTAAGAGTCTAAAAGAACTGTTGTACAGCAAATTTAGGGTACTGCCAGAACCTTTTTTATAATTCACACAGAGCTGCAGACCGTATATATTACTGCAGAAAGTACGAAAGAGTGTGTCTTTAGCTTCACTTGTACAGAAACGAACGCTCCTTATGGTCATATTCGCTTTAGCATACAGGCTTCGAGACTGTTTTCTTATATCCGAGTCATCACTCAAGGAGCTGGTAATAGTTTGACCCAATTACTTAAACTCTTGTACTTCCTCAATTACTTCACCATTCATTTTAAACCTTATGTGAAAAATGCTCTGTATCAATTGGTCCACAATTAACCCACCCCTTATATCCACAGTCTAACTATAGAGTAGATTAAGTCTAGCCTTGTAGGGGTCAGCCTAGAGATTCCGGAAATGGTCCAGAGCGGGCAGATAAATTGAGGTCCACAGTAGGATTCCTCACCAAATTAGGTTAGGGCAATCTACCTTCACCTTTGTTACGCTATGAGTTGATGCTAGGTCTTAGGCCACAATGTAGGCCTAATTTGTCTGACCCAGCTTAATTTACTGCGTTTACTTCTAACTGGGTTAAAAACACAATTAGTCACTTACTACTAGTTATTAGAGACCCTTTTCCCCTTTTGTTTAATTGTTGAGAGCGTACTTGCTGGTGGGGATCTTTTTTCCGTTGTTTGTTCTTCCCCCTTCCCTCGTTCCGTCTTGTAACCCCGTTCCTCGTTTTCGTTCCCCCTTGTCCACCTTTTCGCTGGGCTTTTTCCACCAGCGACCTCTTGGTTTTTTGGTTGGTTGATCGGTAATGTATATCTATTACCGAGCACGCTCTTGTCACACAGTATATAAATACTAGTGTGGAGAATAACTCTGGTGAGCAACCAATTGGTTTCATCCACCCAGTTATTGACATAAAAGGAATTTAATAATTGTTCGATTAACTACCTACCTACTCAGTGAACCATTTTCGTTACATCCCAACTACCCACATATCAGTTTTCCAGAGAAATATACATCCATAAGATGAAACTGTCTATGGTCTTTACCATAAGAAAAGGAAAAGTGAAAGTTAGAAGATAAATTACAATTCCCCAGCATCTATTTTTTGTTGTAAAACTAGTCGCGCCTTTAATGCTGTTTGTCGCTGAGGTCATGTGTCTGTCAATGTTGTAGTAGGATGCGTTACCACTCCTACTGTCAAAGGAATAGTTACTGGAAGTTCAGTGTCTCCAGTTGTACTGGCGGTGGAGAAGGTTCTCCAAAGTCCATTGTTTTGGGTCCAGGCTCTAAGGGGTACAAAAGAGAAATGTCTCTTGTTGTGTCACCCGTTGAAGTCCTTAATTTGACCACTCTTGTTACCCCGTCTGCCTCTGGTCTGAGTTCTAAAACTCTAGCCAGAGGCCAGTATTGTCTTGGAGTACTGTCATGTATGAGAACAAGGTCCCCTACCTTAATTGTGTCAGCCCAATCCTTCTTAGTCATTTGGTTATGTCTCTCCCTTAGACCCATCAAGTACTCAATTTTCCGCTGTTTAATGAAATGAGCTTTAACTCTAGTTAAATGTTGTAACTTAGTCTGGAGCTCATCATGTCGTTGAGTCCAGTTTGGGTCTTCTGAAGAGTCTATATAGTAGTACGGCAGGAGACTAACTTGTTCTCCCCGAATCAAATGATTTGGAGTTAATGGTTCCGGGGTCATTAATGTTGTCACTTACATAAGTGAGTGGTCTATTGTTAATGATGTTCTCAATCTCAGCCAGGAGAGTGAGCAACTCAAACAAGTGTATCTGTTTTTTACCATTTGCTTTCTTCAAGCAGTTCTTTACTGCTTGTATATTCCTCTCCCAGATAGAACCATACCAAGGAGAGGCAACCGGAATATACTTCCACTTTATGTTTGAATTTTGTATATATAATTGTGTGAATTCATTGCTTAACAAATCGTGGATGACTTGTTCACCAGCCTTGAAATATGTAGCATTGTCAGTCCATACTGTCTTGGGTACTAAATATCGTGCACAGAATCTCTTAAAGACAGCAACAAAAGACTCTGCTGTAAGGTCCTCCACAACATCCAGATAAACAGCTCGTGAGGCAGCACATGTAAACAGTACAATGTACATTTTTTGTTCAGTGTCAACCAACCCCACAGTCAATGCTCCTGTATAGTCAATGCCTACAGTCTCAAAGGGTCTGTTGAGAGTAACTCTCTCCTCTGGCAAAGCAGGAGGATTTGGTATCCTATAGGGCCTAGCATGAATACGCCTACATGTGATACACTCACTCAGGACTGTTTTAACAGTGATCCTTCCCTTGGGTATCCAATAAGTTTTTCTTAATGTAGTTAGTGTCTGTGGTACCCCATATGATGTACATCATTGTGTGTGTTTGCCTGATGATTAATGTTGTCAAATAGCTAAATCTAGGTAAAAGGATTGGTTGTTTGCTTTTGTAAGACAGTTTTGATTTGTCTAATCTCCCTTTACACTTTAGATGGCATTCCTCATCTCTGAACAAATTTAGATCCACAACTACTGATGGTACAGGTTCTTTTGTTTGTTTCCCATTAGTCAAGAATTCTAACTCTTTATTGTACTCCTTTTGTCGTGCATGCGCTATCCAGTACTTGGTTGCAACTTCTGTATAATTATGATTGTTTTTATTTAGCTGATTGTTTATTGTAGTTAAACAGTTGTGAGCAAACCTCAAACAGTAAGCTGTGACCCTGACAAGTTTGCTGAAATCAGAATAATGTTCATAATTAGTGATTGGTTCAACCTTTTCATTTGAAAAGATTAAATTTAATGTCAAGTTAACTTGTTCCACAGGCCATTGGTATGTATTACAAGCCACTTAGGTCCCATGAACCAAGTTTTGTTTGACTTCAACAACTTCTAGGATAAACCTCTGGTCAGAAAGTCTGCTGGATTTTGTTTAGTTGGAACATAGTGAAAGTTTACTTGTAGTCTTTCATTAGCTTCAGCTATTTCTTTTAGCCTATTTCTTGCAAAGATATTCTTACTATTAATGCTAGCATTCCGTATCCAGGCAAGACAAATCTGACTGTCAAGCCAGATGTGGATATCAGTTATGTTCACAACATGGCAAGCATCCTTAAGCAATGAATTGGTTTTAATGGTTAACGCAGCAGCCAATAGTTCCAGTTGAGGTATGGTTCGGGTAGGTTTGAGGGGTGCAACTTTCCCTTTTGCATAAATTAGATGATTTTCTGTAGGACTTACAAGGTATGCACAGTACCCATAAGCATGTGTGCTTGCATCAGCAAACACATGAAGTCTCTGTGGCTTATCCCTAAACCCACAGCACCTTTGAATTTTAATGTTCTGCACTTTTGTTAAATCAGCAGCTAACTTCTTCCAAAATTTTTGCTATCCATTTGTTATTGGATCATCCCACCCAACATTTGTCATCCAAACTTCTTGGAGGAGAATCTTTGATTTTATTGTTGAAGGCAGGAATAGACCCATGGGGTCAAAATTTTTTGAAGCCTCTGATAATATTTGTCTTTTAATATTTACTTCCTCATCAAGTTTAAAACCTTTAGTACAGATTGAATCATGACTGATAGAAGATGCGTCCAAATAACAGTTCATACCTAAAGTTTTAACTCTGTCTGATGGATCAGTAAGACCATTATTATCCTTTAAAATCTTTTTGTTTAATTCCTCATCATTTGAAATCCACGCACTAAGTTCAAAGTTACCTTGTTGCATAATGTTTTGAGAGTGTTCATAGACCTCAGATAATTCAGATTTTGTTGTTGTTGAGCCTATTAGATTGTCTACGTAAAAATGTTCCTTGAGGAAATTCATTGTTAAAGAGTTATTAAACTGGTTCAAATGATGTCTAATTGTCATTGCTAATAGGCTAGGTGAGCAATTGGCTCCAAACAACACAACATTAAATCTATAGGTTATGAGCCCTTTATTCAAATCAAATGGATCCCTGAACCATAAGAACCTAAGTTGGTTCTTGTCATATTCATTTTTAGATTTATTCTCAAAATTGCCTTGAAATGGCACTTTGTACGGCATATTTATCTAACCTGAGGAGCCAAGTGAACACCTCTCCTCCTTTCTCTCCTTTCTCTTGGGGGATAACGCCACCTCCAAGTTTCCTTGTTGCACCTACAGCATCCCCCCCCCTTTGCTTGGCAATAGTTTTGTGGTGAGACGACCAAAACTATCTAAACAAAAGCCCAAAGACCTAAGGAACATGAAGGGAGTTGCTGTGGACATCTTCAAAAGATGATTAGACGCCTGGCTCAGAACAATCCCCGATGAACGGGACGTACATGGATATGTGAGGTGGAGAGTACAAGAAAGCACTCGCCCCTCGACCAAGACATGCCTAGAGGGGACACCAGCCTGACCTTCGTGTGAAGAGAGAACTACGCACGGAACCGCAACGTTGCGTATACACACATTTTATTCGTGCATTTATCCGTGATTCACTGTCGTCAATTGAATTAACATAACCTACTAATTGTTACCACTGTACACTTAACCGTGATCGTGACATGGTGCTAGCCGTGATTTGAGGGTGTTTACATTTGGGGGTCTCCTCCCGCCATCCCACACAATGCGTCTCAGTCAATGTCTCTCAGCGCAGCCAAAGACAATATTACGGACGATACAAAGATCAGCAGAAAAATCAACGAGTGGTACAAAACTTCAAAATAAATCCAATTACCTTCCAAACAACACAGGACAATAGGAAAGTCAGAATGTGTAGTATCCCCAAACTAAAGGCCTGACAAGAGACCTCCTCAACACTGAAGGAAATTAGCCTGGTTGTCAGTGGGCCAAGACATTTTAACCAGCTTCACCTTCATGTGAAGAGAGACCGACGCAGAGGGGGGGGGGCACTACCATCGAGTATAGCAATTTAACTTGAAGTAGTAGCATTATTAAATATTTAAATTAAATAGATGATTCTTTCGCAATAAAAATTAGGTGGTAACCTACATCTTAACACATAGCTATCATATCTACAGCTAATTACGAAAAGTACATTTCTCTTTCATATTGAGTTGCCAGATAGCAATATTTATTAAATTAAACCATATATTAATCATCCATTTAAATAGTGTGTACCACACTATTTAAATGGATGATTAATATATGGTTTAATTTAATAAATATTGCTATCTGGCAACTCAATATGAAAGAGAAATGTACTTTTGCGTAATTAGCTGTAGATATGATAGCTATGTGTTAAGATGTAGGTTACCACCTAATTTTTATTGCGAAAGAATCATCTATTTAATTTAAATATTTAATAATGCTACTACTTCAAGTTAAATTGCTATACTCGATGGTAGTGCCCCCCCCCCTCTGCGTCGGTCTCTCTTCACATGAAGGTGAAGCTGGTTAAAATGTCTTGGCCCACTGACAACCAGGCTAATTTCCTTCAGTGTTGAGGAGGTCTCTTGTCAGGCCTTTAGTTTGGGGATACTACACATTCTGACTTTCCTATTGTCCTGTGTTGTTTGGAAGGTAATTGGATTTATTTTGAAGTTTTGTACCACTCGTTGATTTTTCTGCTGATCTTTGTATCGTCCGTAATATTGTCTTTGGCTGCGCTGAGAGACATTGACTGAGACGCATTGTGTGGGATGGCGGGAGGAGACCCCCAAATGTAAACACCCTCAAATCACGGCTAGCACCATGTCACGATCACGGTTAAGTGTACAGTGGTAACAATTAGTAGGTTATGTTAATTCAATTGACGACAGTGAATCACGGATAAATGCACGAATAAAATGTGTGTATACGCAACGTTGCGGTTCCGTGCGTAGTTCTCTCTTCACACGAAGGTCAGGCTGGTGTCCCCTCTAGGCATGTCTTGGTCGAGGGGCGAGTGCTTTCTTGTACTCTCCACCTCACATATCCATGTACGTCCCGTTCATCGGGGATTGTTCTGAGCCAGGCGTCTAATCATCTTTTGAAGATGTCCACAGCAACTCCCTTCATGTTCCTTAGGTCTTTGGGCTTTTGTTTAGATAGTTTTGGTCGTCTCACCACAAAACTATTGCCAAGCAAAGGGGGGGGGGGATGCTGTAGGTGCAACAAGGAAACTTGGAGGTGGCGTTATCCCCCAAGAGAAAGGAGAGAAAGGAGGAGAGGTGTTCACTTGGCTCCTCAGGTTAGATAAATATGCCGTACAAAGTGCCATTTCAAGGCAATTTTGAGAATAAATCTAAAAATGAATATGACAAGAACCAACTTAGGTTCTTATGGTTCAGGGATCCATTTGATTTGAATAAAGGGCTCATAACCTATAGATTTAATGTTGTGTTGTTTGGAGCCAATTGCTCACCTAGCCTATTAGCAATGACAATTAGACATCATTTGAACCAGTTTAATAACTCTTTAACAATGAATTTCCTCAAGGAACATTTTTACGTAGACAATCTAATAGGCTCAACAACAACAAAATCTGAATTATCTGAGGTCTATGAACACTCTCAAAACATTATGCAACAAGGTAACTTTGAACTTAGTGCGTGGATTTCAAATGATGAGGAATTAAACAAAAAGATTTTAAAGGATAATAATGGTCTTACTGATCCATCAGACAGAGTTAAAACTTTAGGTATGAACTGTTATTTGGACGCATCTTCTATCAGTCATGATTCAATCTGTACTAAAGGTTTTAAACTTGATGAGGAAGTAAATATTAAAAGACAAATATTATCAGAGGCTTCAAAAAATTTTGACCCCATGGGTCTATTCCTGCCTTCAACAATAAAATCAAAGATTCTCCTCCAAGAAGTTTGGATGACAAATGTTGGGTGGGATGATCCAATAACAAATGGATAGCAAAAATTTTGGAAGAAGTTAGCTGCTGATTTAACAAAAGTGCAGAACATTAAAATTCAAAGGTGCTGTGGGTTTAGGGATAAGCCACAGAGACTTCATGTGTTTGCTGATGCAAGCACACATGCTTATGGGTACTGTGCATACCTTGTAAGTCCTACAGAAAATCATCTAATTTATGCAAAAGGGAAAGTTGCACCCCTCAAACCTACCCGAACCATACCTCAACTGGAACTATTGGCTGCTGCGTTACCATTAAAACCAATTCATTGCTTAAGGATGCTTGCCATGTTGTGAACATAACTGATATCCACATCTGGCTTGACAGTCAGATTTGTCTTGCCTGGATACGGAATGCTAGCATTAATAGTAAGAATATCTTTGCAAGAAATAGGCTAAAAGAAATAGCTGAAGCTAATGAAAGACTACAAGTAAACTTTCACTATGTTCCAACTAAACAAAATCCAGCAGACTTTCTGCCAGAGGTTTATCCTAGAAGTTGTTGAAGTCAAACAAAACTTGGTTCATGGGACCTAAGTGGCTGTAATACATACCAATGGCCTGTGGAACAAGTTAACTTGACATTAAATTTAATCTTTTCAAATGAAAAGGTTGAACCAATCACTAATTATGAACATTATTCTGATTTCAGCAAACTTGTCAGGGTCACAGCTTACTGTTTGAGGTTTGCTCACAACTGTTTAACTACAATAAACAATCAGCTAAATAAAAACAATCATAATTATACAGAAGTTGCAACCAAGTACTGGATAGCGCATGCACGACAAAAGGAGTACAATAAAGAGTTAGAATTCTTGACTAATGGGAAACAAACAAAAGAACCTGTACCATCAGTAGTTGTGGATCTAAATTTGTTCAGAGATGAGGAATGCCATCTAAAGTGTAAAGGGAGATTAGACAAATCAAAACTGTCTTACAAAAGCAAACAACCAATCCTTTTACCTAGATTTAGCTATTTGACAACATTAATCATCAGGCAAACACACACAATGATGTACATCATATGGGGTACCACAGACACTAACTACATTAAGAAAAACTTATTGGATACCCAAGGGAAGGATCACTGTTAAAACAGTCCTGAGTGAGTGTATCACATGTAGGCGTATTCATGCTAGGCCCTATAGGATACCAAATCCTCCTGCTTTGCCAGAGGAGAGAGTTACTCTCAACAGACCCTTTGAGACTGTAGGCATTGACTATACAGGAGCATTGACTGTGGGGTTGGTTGACACTGAACAAAAAATGTACATTGTACTGTTTACATGTGCTGCCTCACGAGCTGTTTATCTGGATGTTGTGGAGGACCTTACAGCAGAGTCTTTTGTTGCTGTCTTTAAGAGATTCTGTGCACGATATTTAGTACCCAAGACAGTATGGACTGACAATGCTACATATTTCAAGGCTGGTGAACAAGTCATCCACGATTTGTTAAGCAATGAATTCACACAATTATATATACAAAATTCAAACATAAAGTGGAAGTATATTCCGGTTGCCTCTCCTTGGTATGGTTCTATCTGGGAGAGGAATATACAAGCAGTAAAGAACTGCTTGAAGAAAGCAAATGGTAAAAAACAGATACACTTGTTTGAGTTGCTCACTCTCCTGGCTGAGATTGAGAACATCATTAACAATAGACCACTCACTTATGTAAGTGACAACATTAATGACCCCGGAACCATTAACTCCAAATCATTTGATTCGGGGAGAACAAGTTAGTCTCCTGCCGTACTACTATATAGACTCTTCAGAAGACCCAAACTGGACTCAACGACATGATGAGCTCCAGACTAAGTTACAACATTTAACTAGAGTTAAAGCTCATTTCATTAAACAGCGGAAAATTGAGTACTTGATGGGTCTAAGGGAGAGACATAACCAAATGACTAAGAAGGATTGGGCTGACACAATTAAGGTAGGGGACCTTGTTCTCATACATGACAGTACTCCAAGACAATACTGGCCTCTGGCTAGAGTTTTAGAACTCAGACCAGAGGCAGACGGGGTAACAAGAGTGGTCAAATTAAGGACTTCAACGGGTGACACAACAAGAGACATTTCTCTTTTGTACCCCTTAGAGCCTGGACCCAAAACAATGGACTTTGGAGAACCTTCTCCACCGCCAGTAACAACTGGAGACACTGAACTTCCAGTAACTATTCCTTTGACAGTAGGAGTGGTAACGCATCCTACTACAACATTGACAGACACATGACCTCAGCGACAAACAGCATTAAAGGCGCGACTAGTTTTACAACAAAAAATAGATGCTGGGGAATTGTAATTTATCTTCTAACTTTCACTTTTCCTTTTCTTATGGTAAAGACCATAGACAGTTTCATCTTATGGATGTATATTTTCTCTTCTAATTAAATGCTACATCTTCTCCATGAGATGGTGAGGATAGTCACTGTTAATCAGATTAACAGGCATTTACAGTCAAATAGTTAGCTAGTCTATACTCAGACATAAAAATTGGTGACATTGACACCAAAATTTTTATCTCCCGGGGCCCCCAGTATATGGAAAACTGATGTGGGTAGTTGGGATGTAACGAAAATGGTTCACTGAGTAGGTAGGTAGTTAATCGAACAATTATTAAATTCCTTTTATGTCAATAACTGGGTGGATGAAACCAATTGGTTGCTCACCAGAGTTATTCTCCACACTAGTATTTATATACTGTGTGACAAGAGCGTGCTCGGTAATAGATATACATTACCGATCAACCAACCAAAAAACCAAGAGGTCGCTGGTGGAAAAAGCCCAGCGAAAAGGTGGACAAGGGGGAACGAAAACGAGGAACGGGGTTACAAGACGGAACGAGGGAAGGGGGAAGAACAAACAACGGAAAAAAGATCCCCACCAGCAAGTACGCTCTCAACAATTAAACAAAAGGGGAAAAGGGTCTCTAATAACTAGTAGTAAGTGACTAATTGTGTTTTTAACCCAGTTAGAAGTAAACGCAGTAAATTAAGCTGGGTCAGACAAATTAGGCCTACATTGTGGCCTAAGACCTAGCATCAACTCATAGCGTAACAAAGGTGAAGGTAGATTGCCCTAACCTAATTTGGTGAGGAATCCTACTGTGGACCTCAATTTATCTGCCCGCTCTGGACCATTTCCGGAATCTCTAGGCTGACCCCTACAAGGCTAGACTTAATCTACTCTATAGTTAGACTGTGGATATAAGGGGTGGGTTAATTGTGGACCAATTGATACAGAGCATTTTTCACATAAGGTTTAAAATGAATGGTGAAGTAATTGAGGAAGTACAAGAGTTTAAGTAATTGGGTCAAACTATTACCAGCTCCTTGAGTGATGACTCGGATATAAGAAAACAGTCTCGAAGCCTGTATGCTAAAGCGAATATGACCATAAGGAGCGTTCGTTTCTGTACAAGTGAAGCTAAAGACACACTCTTTCGTACTTTCTGCAGTAATATATACGGTCTGCAGCTCTGTGTGAATTATAAAAAAGGTTCTGGCAGTACCCTAAATTTGCTGTACAACAGTTCTTTTAGACTCTTACATAAATTACCCCCGAGATGCTCAGCTTCGCAAATGTTTGCTACCCGCAATGTCCCGAGCTTCCCGGAGGTAACAAGACGTGCTCAACACATTCTAATGCAAAGAATTAAAAAATCAACCAACCCGATCATCCAAGCTATCCATGAGTCCTGCCATTTATCCTCTAAGGCCTAAGCTATGGACTTCTTGGTACGAAAACGTCTGTCTGTCTGTAGCTCCACTTAACTTCGACAGTGCAGTATTATTTCTAATCAATTGTATATATTTCTACCCTTAGTGTATGAACTGTCATTGTATGAATAATATTTGCCATATGGACTATAGTCTGGCAATAAACCTTTTCATTTTCATATAGCAAAATTGGGGTAGAGTTACCAGATGCTCTTATTACGAAATGTATTTAAATCAATATATTTAATTTAAATACTCTTAACACGTGTACATATATATGTAATAATAACAATAAGTCAATATTTAAATTTAACACATTGTGGTTTGTCAAGACCATAGTTCTGGTACGTTCTACGGTCACAATGACTGAAAGGACAGTGAAGCATGCTGATAATGACATGAAATCATCATAAGATCTAATACTTTTTGTCTAAGTATATGCAATTTGCAAACTCCTCTAAAGTGTATAATTATAATCAGTCGTGTGATGGAATAAATCTTCAAACTACTTTTGCCGTGTATATATATATATATATATATAATCTTGTTTCATGATTATGCAAAGAAACTAGGCTGTGGCGGGGTTATCTAGCTATGTTGCTCGACATAATACTTAAATTCTATTTAAATTCGGTTGTGATGTCCGTTACAAAAGGAAAACAATAAGAGAGAACTTTATAAATTTTAGACAATGAGGAAACCTGTAAACTGTGGAGAGACTTGCTTGGTACTATATACGATGCAGGCAGGAAGGAGGGGCCAATCGCGAATCTCCGAAACTATTGAAATTACACCTTTTTTGAAAAGACTGTGTAGTGTGTAAGATGCATGCGTGTGTAGTAAGGGATATAGTATATATATATATATTTATTTATTTATTTATTTAAATTCGACTCTTGTAAATATGCATAGCGGGTTATTATGAGTCAGAAGTTCTAATGAGATCGATGTACAGTTCCCTCGAATGATCTGTTAAATAATTTTAAATTAAATGTTAGGGCTCACGTCATTGCGGAAACTAAGATCGCATGATGATACTTTTACGTTTTTAATACAGGTGAAAAGGCGTATGTTGCATACTATACGTACATATATTAGGATTGAAAGTATTTTTGTGGCCATTTGTACAGAAAATAATGCTTTTTATACGAGATCTGATATCATAAAGCATTAATTATAACATTTTAAACGTTGTGTAACGGTAGGCTTCAGTCTGTAAAGACATGATTGGTACAGCTAATGACAAAAACAATAAGCATGAACATTCTGTGTGATTGATGTAAACAGTGGCCTGACTGGTGTGAAAACAAATACGTTATATTATGAGGAATTGTGAACAGCCGTTAAATTAGAGAAATGATAATTAAAGTAATGTGAATAGTCCTAACTATAACTACAAGTAGAAAGGTTCTTAATGAAAAATCTCTCAACTTTCAATACCTATTTCCCGCTGCATCTATTTAAAAATGACAACCCACATAAATTTGACATCCCGTTTTCTTTAATTGCATCTAATAAGAAATTTTTTTTTACCCGAACCTACTTATTTGGATGTATATATATATATAATATATATATATATATATATGATAATAATAATAATAACAAGATTAGTTGCAGCTAATAGTCTTTAGAAGAAAGTTAAACTTAGCAAATAACCTGAAAACAATTACTGAGAGAAATATATAGCAAGATTGGGGGTATAGTTGCCAGATGCTTTTATTACGAAGGGAATTGAAATCAATATATTTAATTTAAATACTCTTAACACGTGTACATATATATATATGTAATAATAACAATAAATCAATATTAGTAATAATATTTAAGTGGATGTTTAGCGGAGGATAACAGAATTGATGCTTCAGATTCAAAGCTGTGTTACGCAGCTTGATGTTCTTTTTAGCATATGCAATTTTATAACGAAATTTGCTGTATAGTAAAATTATTAATTCACATACCAGAAGATAGCATGTGAAAGTGAATGTAATGGTATATATCAGCGTAAATAACAGAAAACTACATATTTAAATAAACAAATATGAGTGTACTATATGTATATATTGTATTTGAAGGTCATCTCGTTTGAAAATAAGCCAGTTTCCCTTAAAAAAGAGAGAAATTAATTTATTTAAATTAAAATGATAAATATTCATTTTATTTTTCATAATGCAGATCTTAAACAAAGAACTTGTATTAGGTTTAAAATATGATCACTCTGATTTTCATTTATGTATTGTTCGCAATTTGTTAACATTTGAAAATTGGGTGTTAATGTGCAATCTCGTTAGGCCTATTAAAACCTTTCATTCGTTTCCATTTCTACTGTCTTCTAATTTGCGGAAAGTACTTGAATGTATGTATGTTTTTTCATGTTTGTTCTTGTTTGCCTCATGAAAGAACTTTTTCGAAGGAGGAAGGCGAGGCTCAATCCTTTCTTAAATTTTTTTGAAGGAAGGTGAAGACGAATCATTTTTAAAATTTATTTTTTTAAATTTAATTTTTTAAATTTAATTTTTTTTAAATTTATTTTTAAATTTTTTTTTTTTGAAGGACCATGAAGGACCATGAAGGACACCTCATAAACGAGGGACCGTCATGAAGGACGGTGGAGGACCTCCATGAAGGACGGTGGAGGACCGCCATGAAGGGCGGTAAGGGGGGGAAATTTTCAAATTGATCCATTGCTGTCTCACATTTTGCGGGTATACTACTTATCTGGAGCATAATATGCAGTCTGTTTAAGTTCTTCTTTTCTACCATATCTCAAGAGCTGAAATTTCTCGGCGTTGAATGACATGTTGTTGTCTTCTGACCATTTGTATATTTTGTCGTGTCCTCTGCAAGGCCTCCACGTCATGTACATCGCTGATTTTTCTGCTGATCTTTGTATCGTCTGCAAAGGATGTTACTATACTATTGCTGTTTACTCCGCTGTCTATGTCTGTTAGCATGATAATGAACAGGAGTGGGACCAGTACTGTCCCTTGGTACTGAGCTGCGTACTTCCGATTCTGATGATGATATACCTTGAATTTTGACGACCTGCAGACGATCACTAAGGAAGTTGTAGATCCATTTCCCACTTTGCCTGTATTCCATGTCTTTAATTTTATGTCCTATTATACCATGGTCACATTTATCGAAAGCTTTAGCAAAATCTGTGTATATAAACATCGTAGTTGTCATTGCCTTCCAATGCATCTAGGATATTGTTGTAGTGCTCTATTAGTTGTGATAGGCATGATCTACCTGATCGGAATCCATGCTGATTTTCGTTGAATCTTTCCCGTGTCTCCAGGAAATCATATGATCAAAAGTATTCGGACACCGCATGGTTTTGGGAAAAATGGTTTTATTATGGCATTTAGTAACCAGTAGGTCCACCCTTTGCTTTTATTACAGCGTCAACACGTCGAGGCATACTTTCCACCAGTTTTCGGTAAGTCTGTGCAGGAATGGCTCGCCATTCCTCTTGCAGAGCTGATGCAAGAGATGCAAGTGAAGCCGGGCGTGGTGTGCGGTTTCGTATCCGTCGCTCCAGTTCGTCCCACATGTGCTCGATTGGGTTGAGATCGGGGCTCTGAGCAGGCCAGTCTAACAAATCCACCTTATTTTCACGAAACCAGTCCTGCACACGCCTTGCAGTATGGCAGGGAGCTCGATCCTGTTGAAACAAACAATGGCCATCTCCGTAGTATTGCCACAGTGTAGGGAGGGCCGAATTGTCCAGAACGTCGAGATAAACGTCAGCGTTCATGGTAGTGGGTATAACAACCAACGGGCCGAGCCCTAGCCAGGAAAAACAACCCCATACCATGATGGACCCTCCACCGAACTTCACCGTTGAACGTACACAGTCAGGAAGAAGCCGTTCTCCGGGCTGTCGCCCGTGGGACTAGGCTTGCTTTAAACCCTAGATCCATGTCCCAAAGCTGGATCCTGTCTGCTTTGCAGATAGCTGGTGAGGGAAGCTATATTTATGGGACCTCTTTGCGAGAGACTCGTTGCCCACGTCGGGCTAGCATCATGAAAAAGAAAAACTATGGTATTTGTCATTTACCATTACTTATTCGGACTATAGTGGATTTAATTTTCCCAGAAGAGTTCTTTGTTCCATGCACGGTCTGTGTTTAACATATAAGTTTCTCAGGGGACCATTCTGAGTTTGTGTAAATATATATATATGTATATATATATATATATATATATATAGATATATATATATCTATATATATATATATATATATATATGTGTATATAATATATATATATATATATATATAGATATATATATAATTATATATAATATATATATATATATATATATAGTGCTAGGACCGTTTGCTACTGGACAATTCGCTACCGGACTTTCGCTACTGGACGTTTCGCTACTAGACATTTCGCTACCGGACATTTCGCTATCGGCATCTAACTTCGCTGTCGTTAAAGAATTTTCTCCTATAAGAGAACATGCCCAGTCCTGCAATCTTGCCCTTTTGGATAAACATTTTAAAATTTTAGCCTCATCATCTGATGACACTTCTCTTAGAATTTTTAGAATTTTAATTTTTTGTATGTCTTGTGTTCTTTTAATTGTTTATACTGTAACGTTACCTAACCTAACCTAACCTAAACGCAACTCAGAAAAAGTATTTTTTAAATTTTTTTAGATATTTTATTGTATCAAATATTTTATGCATTCTTTCATTCTTTTTAAAAAATAAAATTCTTTTAATAATTCATGTAATCATTTAATAATCCTTGTATTCATTTAATAATTCTCGTAATTTTTTCATAAATTTTATTACCTTTTTAATTTTACTTACTGGTAAATTTATATATGGTAGCGAAATGTCCGGTAGCGAAGTGTCCTAGTAGCGAAACGTCCAGTAGCGAAATGTCCAGTAGCGAACTGTCCGGGCACACACATATATATATATATTATATATATATATATATATTCTTCCTATCTTTTATATATTTCTTCCTATCTTTTTATACTTTATAAATGGGAAATTAAAGTCTCCGCAAAGTATAATATTGGAGGTCAGGAAGTTTAAAGCTTTTATCAGGTTTCTGATGTAAGTAATGGTATCAGAGAATTTTGCGGCTGAAGTATTCGGACGTCTATATATGTATCACTATTAATATCATGTTTAATTTTTCATGGTCTGCCAATAAACCTTTTCATTTCATTTCATTTCATTTCATTTTCAAATTTTGCCGCTAATAAACACGTAGTTTTTTAAATTACTTACTGTCATTTCTGCCATATGTTTTTCACGTGTATAAATAACGCATCCTCCTTTTCGTCTTTCCGCTTTATCAGCTTGAAACAGGTTACAATTGTCAATATGTATTTCTCTTTTATCAATATAATAAAACTGGTAGGTTTTACAGTTCGTCTGGCAGTTTTTCAGATGTGGTTCAGTGAGGCACGCGAGTCCGATCTCGTTCCGACCGTAAACCCCTTTCAGGAATAGGATTTTATTTCGGAAATCGTTTGGTTTTAGAGACCCCTCCACTATATTGGTTTAGGATCAGTTTTATTTTTACATTCTAATTTTCCATCTTAACGTAGTTCAGATTGGTTATTCTTCGGTATAGCGTACCTTTCGTTGTCACGTGATCTCCCGAGAATTTTTTTTTTTTTCTTCATTTTCGTTCTGTTTCGATAGATAGCGTTGTTCCGATATCCTATTTAATTTCCCCTTACATTTATTCTGTTAGACTCGTGAATTCTTATATTCATCGAGTGTCGTTGTACTTTGAATGATATTTAATAACTGCATCGTGTCAGCTACGTTGAAAAAATTGGTTACACGGTTTCGCTGATGATTTCGAATTCATATTTTGGTGCCCGTATGTATATATATATATGTATATATATATATATATATCTTAATACAGGAAAAAGATACTACGAGCATTTTTTTTTATGTATACTGTATATACACAAGGTGTTCAAAAAGAAACGCAGCCCATTGGAGAATGCATATATCATCGTAATCTAACCCTTTTCTTTGTTTCGGGTTGCGTTTCTTTTTGAACACCCTGTATAATGTGCCTTAATTTTTAATAACCTGACATGTTCATTTTCTCAAATGATCGAAGACAAACTCATTGCGAATTGTTAATTCAATAAGATAAAAAGCAGGTTAGATTACGTGTTTGATAAGTATCTTTTCGGTCAATGAAGGATATTGTGGAGATGAAGGCAACTTGCTTATAAACATCTTGTCACGATAACATAATTACTAAATGTCGGGAGTTATTTGACCACCTTCGTATTACGGCAAATTTCATGTGACGGAGGGGATCTACAGTTTTTCGTGGGATCCGAAACAGTGACCGCTACATTAACTTGACGCAGAGGGTGTTCCCCCATCCAACTACTGAACAGACTCAACGTTGCTTAGCCTCACTGACCGAAGAGGAAGCAGTGTTGCGACGTGGATACCTCGTAGCTGCTACGTGTAAAAGAAAGGTTAACATTGGATATAAATTATACAAAGTACTTACGTGCAACCTCGCCTGACATATCGCATCGTAGAGCCTTTCCTTAGTGCCGTAGAAAGGAAGAGTGCCAGATAGGAGCAAGTAGAGAAGAACGCCCGCACTCCAAACATCCGCCGGTTTTCCGTACGGCTGCCTCTCCACCACCTCCGGACTCATGAAATGCGGAGTGCCAATACGCCCTAATAACAGTATGGTATTAAGTACAGTGGCTCTCAACGGAAATTTATTCGTTATAAATTTAAATTTGGAAAAGGCATGACCAATGTACATTGATAAGCAGCAGGTGAAAAAAAGTTTTAACAAAAATCGATAAAAAATACCCTAATTCTATTGGCTAATTTGAAAAACTCTTGACCAATAATTATTGATGCATTAATTCCACACTTCGCCAAATGTGATTGGTCTATTCAAAATCTGGCCGTTGATACTACTTGTTGGATGCTCTCTATAATAAGATAATAATTTTTTTTTTTTTAACTTATAAGAGTTTCAACTAGACTCCTCCTTTCCTATCGTAAAAAACGTATTTCTAACGAATAATGACGTTAACCGACCCGTTAACGTTACCATGCAATTTACAGAAATGGAAAGGAAATGACGTCAATAGCGGAATTAGAGTACGAAAGGAATTTATGTGGGAAACATGCTAAGAGCTCTATAGAACTTAATGAGGAATCCATAACCAGTATGTGCGAAGAACCCGTAAACATTGTGTCCAAGGGGAAATTTCACAGACGCTTTAATAACCCAACCTAACCTAACCTAACCTAACTTAACCTAAACTTATCAGACACAAGCTAATGTTACCCAGTCTAACACCAAAAACTTGTCGACAAAATGTGCTTAACTCGTATGTGACCACTCCATAAAAAAAAGTCGTAACTCACGAAGAAGTGCTAATATTGAATTTCGATTTTCGACTTTACACTTGAATTTCGAAACGTTCACCAATCACCGTAGCCAAAATCTTTTAAATTCTGACGAGGAACTTCAATTTTCATCATTGTTTATATGTAACCTGAAGACGACGCATACACAGTCTCCCGAACTAATTTTAATTCAACTATTCGAGTCGAAATACTTAAATAGACTTTTTTTTGGTTGCAATTTTAACCTTCCAAACAATAAATGGTTCTTAACAGTGATTCAATAGATTTTCCTTTTGGTATTAATTAGCCTTTCGGTCTATAGGAGCAAAAAAAAGAAAGCCAGTAAGTTCGTGGTTAGTGTCTATGCGGTCCCCAATTTTTGAAATCTAATAATTCTGAGAGGAACGTTTCCTTCCCGCTTTCCAAACGGCATATTCGGATAAGAATGCTTTGATTAGACTGCTTTGATTAGACGTAACTGCAGTTTTGTAGCCCAAGTTGGATGTAATATAATGTAATCCTTCTAACTAAAGTTTGTTAGTTTGTTTGGGAAAAGAAAAAAAAACCTAATTTGACACAAAATACTGAACCAAATGGTTTAAAATTTCCATGTCCTAAACAACTTTGTTTTCAGTGTAGGTACGCGGTAAGTATTTTGCCAACCCTAAACATATTGTAGAAATGGGTATACAGTCTTCAAAGTCTCTGAAAAGGCGTTAACAGTACTTTATTCTTCAAAGCGTTAATTAACACGTTAATAAAATCAGTTATTAACATTCCAAACAACTCTTTCCTTTTAGAGATCTACGCGCTAGATCTTCATTTTAAATTTAAGCGTAAAGGACCATATGATGTTTATAGACCAAAAAATCCTTTAATCTTGTAGTGGAAGAGGTTATCTGACGTTTCCCATGCCCTCCCTTAAAAATGGGATTCTAAATTATATAATTTTGTTCCTCGAGAGGGTTCAAACAACCCCTTCATTCTTATCTCAATGCTTTTAATCGACTATATATATATATATATATATATATATATATATATATATATATATATATATATATATATATATATATATTAGACCGTTTCACGATTATATGGTAATTTTTCAAATTGAATTTTGATAAACGCACACACTTTTTTTTTTTATATAAAGGAAGAAAAACAAATAGACAAAATATCATTTTATTTGAATGATAAAAAGGCACCCCTCAGATGGCACTTTTACATTAATGGATAATTAGAGCAAATATAAGACTGAACGAAAAATATGTTTTAAAACAAAGCGACTTAAATTCTATTTAAGACATATATTGATTAAGAATATAGGGATTTCAGTGGCTGAGGGACCTCCTTTCTCTGATTTTCAATGATTTGAAAGGCCAGTTGTCTCTCTTCCTCACTCTTTGTGAGCTTCTCATTAAACTCTGTAGCCAGTTTGACTCCTCCTTCAGCACAGTCGTTGATTACTTTGACTGCCATGACCCGATTACGGTGCTCCTCAATGTCTTCAAGTTTCTTGGGAATTTCTATTTTCAAACACTTGAAGAAGTCTTGTGTTTGAGTTGTGACAAAACTGGTAATCTTTAAGTCATTGGGGTTTTGCAACATTCGGGGGTCCACCTTTCTTGCCCTCACTTTTCGAGGAGGGGCGTGGTGAAGGTTGTGGAGCATTAGAACCTTATCATCTTCAGTCACGAGGTTTGAGAAAAAGCCAAATCCTACAAGATCCTCACTCAAGTACCAACCATGGTTCTGAAGTTTTTTGAGGGCTGTAGCACCCACTTCCTTATCAACCTGGACCTTGTAGATATGTAGCATCTTGAGGAGGGCCAAATCATTTGCTGGAGCATCAATTCCAACTGGAGATGTATACCAAGCTTGAAGATAAACTGTTACTGAAAAGGCGTTTATTCGTATCAGAGCTTGTTTTTCATGAGGGTGAGAAGGAATTGGTTCCTAAATAAGTAAATTTTTAAGGAATAGATGCCCTTTCCCATCCATCTAGCTCTGCTGTAAGCTCCTGGGTAGTGGAATCTGCTATCAGAGCCTTTATTTGTTTTAGGCATTGGACAACCAAGGAAGATAAGTGCAAGTTCTAAGTATTCCCTGTAGTCACCTCGAGTGTGGCCCTCTTGAAGTTTGGAGTTGATGAAAGAAATAAGCTTGTCTCTGTGCTTCAAGATCCAATGATCTAAAGATTCTGAGGTGAGATCATTGGGTTCATAGGACTTGTAATTCTGCTGATCAATGTTATCCCAACAATCTCTGAATCGATTGAATAAGGGAATTTGTGGACCCGAAGAAGAGAAAAACATGTCAAAAACTGCAGTGATAAGAAGCTCGTGGATATGGTGGCGGCATGCCAGAAAAAGGAGTGATCTCTGAAGGGCCTTTGGATGATGGTACAAGCCCCAGCATGGATACCTGTATTGCTTGCAGTAGTATCAAAACAAAGGCCTGCTACCCACTCATTTACTTGTGGCCATTGCTTCAAGACATCTAAAACTGCTCTCCCCATTTCTTCTCCCGTTCCAGAAATAAGCTTTGGAATAGACAGTAATTTTTCTAATTCGCCTGCACCAGTCACAACAATGGGCATTACATCAATCTTACCCCCATGCATGGATGGAAGAAGCTTTCCATCAAAATGAATTATTAAAGGGGTATTTGGTTGGAAACTGGCTTTAATGTCTTCTCCCATCTGCATCCGTGTTGATCGCCGAGACCTGTAGATAGAGATGATGAAAGTGTGATCTCTTCAATTTCCACTCCAGCAGCTGAAAGGGCAGGTGCCACAATGTGCATAGCAGCTATTGCAGATGTTCCAGTGCGGTCCAGAGCAGCCAAGAACTTTTTATCCCTAACAATTACACCTGGTTCAAGCTTCTCCTTTTTTGAAGATGATGATGAGAGTGCTCTGTAGAACAATTCATCACCAGATGATTCTTCACTTCCTCCTGAACCGGAATTTTCACATTGGTTGAGATCCACAACCTTTGTCAATTGCCTCATTTCTTCCTTTGATTTCCTGCGAAGTTTTTCCATTCTTTCCATGCTTATCTGTCGTGCTTTTGCCTTTCTTGAAAACTCCTTGTCTTCTGGACCCATAATCATTTTCCGATCGTTTCTTTGATCCTTAAGAAAATCTTTATCCTCCTGCAATTTTATTTCTGTTTCCACTTCTGAATGAGCTACATCGAAAAGCTTCTTTAAGCTGGTGACAAATTCTGCTTCATTCTTCTCTTGGGTAGGAGTTCGTCGAGTTCGGTTCTTGACCAGCCCTTCATGCTTATTGTAAAGCCTTTTAAGCTTTGAAACAATATAAGGCTTGTGGGATGTAATTAAGGAGGCTTTTTCCCACATAGCAATAACTTCGTTGGCTACAGTTGCGCAAGCTACAGAGACATTTTGCTTTCCCACCTTAATGTGATAAAAAAGACGTTTAAGGACATCACTGTTAGTTGGAAGCTGCTTCTCAGAAAAACCCTCTTCCAGCACTTGTCCGACCAACCAGACTTCACACTTGTTTCTGGTTTTTGCCATAATTCTGAGGGAAAAAGTTTTACCACCTGTTAGTCTTAATAATAATATAATATAATCATTAATCACTCACCTAAATTATATTATGACTTGATTACTGTAAGAAAGTTATAAAGTAACATGAAGTAACCTTTCTAGAACAGTAAACTTGTGAAAATATCAATAATTATAGATGAAAAAGCAAATAAAACATCATATAATCCATAAAGGGAAAAAATGGAAATTCTAGAATAGTTATCCTGAAGGAAGAATTTTCTAGAATTCTCTCTAAAGAATATAGGGGGGTTACTGGACCATTCCTGAAAATGACCTACTTATCTTCCAATTTTATTTATGAATTTTATATATCAAATTTAAGAGGACATCACAAAATAAATAAATATATTTGCCAGAAAAATGAAAATTTTCTCATGAGGGGTAAAATAGATATGCATTGAGGGGTGGGATAACAATAAGCTCTTGTCTTAATATTTTGCATGAAGTCTTTATTCATGACATATTACTTTTGTAGTATGTGTGCGTGAGCCATCATAAATTTCGATTTTTTGAAACGGCCTAATATATATATATATATATATAAGCACACCGGACAAAAAATTAGTCACCCCTAATAGCACCGATAGTAGGAAGTTCAAGGTCACACAGAGGGCACTGATGTAGCATTGGTAAGTGACAAGTAGCGGTGACGTAGCACACAGGATCAGATCTGTTCGTGAGGTGGTGAAGAACAAAGTGTGTGTTGGATATAGTCTGCAAAATGGGTCGTGAGGCAAACGTTACTCATTGGCAAAAAGGAGCCATCGTGTTTGGCAGAGCCCACGGACACAAAATGTCTGAAGTAGCCCAATTTGTTGGTGTGTCAACGCGTACTGTCCAGCGAGTTTACAAAGAGTGGTGTAGTTCGCAATCAACTGACAATCGACGGCGTAACTGTGGCCGGAAAACAATTCTCGACAATAGGGGCCGCCGCCATGTTTCTCGTCTAGTAACTGCAAATCGTTTTCAAACCAGAGAACAATTGCTCCAAGAAACCAATGAGGTTCTCCAGCGACCAATTTCCGAACGGACATTGCGACGAGAACTGCATGCGATGGACATCTGGAGCAGGGTACCACGGAAGAGGCCGCTGTTAACAGCAAGTCACAAATTGGCACGTTATAAATGTGCTCAGAGGCACAAAAACTGGACTGCGGCAGATTGGAAACGTGTAATTTGGTCCGATGAGTCCCGTTTTGTTTGTTCTCCAATGATGGGAGGCGACGAGTACATCGCAGGTCCAATGAAGCCTTTAATCCTGAATGCGTCGAAGGTGTTGTTCAGGCTGGAAACAGAAAGTGAAGCGCAGGAATAGATACCCACGGACTCTGGCGGAACTTCGGGACCGGCTGATGAACGAGTGGCAGCAAATCGATGTTCAGTACATGCACAACCTCGTAGAGTCTCTGCCTCGCCGGATTCGTGCGGTTATCAAGGCCAGAGGCGCCGTCACACGTTATTAGGTACATTCTGAGAGGGGTGACTAATTTTTTGTCCGGTGTGCTTATATATATGAGGAGAATAACCACAAAGGAAAATTAAAACATGAAATAGTGCTCAAGTGCTTTCGTCTAATGACATCCTCCGGAACACTCACTGAAGCGCTTGAGCACCTTTTCGTGTTTTACTTTCCTTCGTGGTTGTTTTCATCATAAATATTATTCACGTATTACTTTCCTGAAATAATAATAATAATATATATTAGGGTAGTCCACAGAATGGGGTAAAAAAATCGAAGTTCAATTTTCTTTCCTCCCAGGCTATAATCTGGTTCCTTTTAGCTAAAACATATTTCATGTAAAATTTAAGGCAAATTGAATAACTTTTAGGGGTGGCTCAAAGCTGTTTTTTGTATACCATTATGCCCTTTATTAATATAGTGAATAATTAAAAGAAACATTATTTACAGATACATTAACTAATGATTATTTTTCTTTCAGATAGATTTATTAAATTTACAGGTTTTGCAATGTCAAATAAACGTACAATTTACTTAATGAAAAAGTCAGAGGAAACAATCACTGGAGCCAAGCTGCCTTCCCGTGGCCAGGTCCTCCGCATGTTCCTCCACCATCATCAAGTCTTGAAGAAGGAGATCAAACCTAGTTCAGAAGCTGTTTTTGAAGAATTGCGTCTCTTCTGGGAGAGAGCCCGAATCCCTACTCAAAGGAAAGACCACATTCTTCACAAAATTCAGGCTCTACACTTGGAGTGGAAAGCGATTAAGAAGAATGCTGGGAGGAAAAGCAACTCTGTTAGAAAAAGAGAAAACCTTTCAGGAAGAAATGGAGAACCTATTTGATGTCGCCCATGCTGATGCCTTTACCTTAATCAAAAATGAAAAAGACCGGCAGTTCTTGATCCAACAAAGGAAAGCGGGACGAGTGGGATCAATGGTCTCTGCAGATATGGTGACTGACAAGGCAGAAAAGAGAGCTGCTGAGAAGCAAATGAAATTGGTAAATAGGAAGCGGAAAGCTGAAGAAGAAAAATATGCTGCTTCACAGGAAGTTATGCTAGATCAGGGAAGTTCTTCTTCTGAGTCTTTATGTGAGTCAGAAAGAGAAGATAAAGATTACCTTATTAATCCCCCATCTACCAGCGGACCAACTCCACCAAAGAAAAAGGCAGCAAAGAATATCATATCTCCTGAATTGGCTGCTGCTCTGGACAGGACTGGCATCAGTGACAGGAGGGCCACCTTTGTATTAGCTGAAACTGCATCTAGCCTTGGTCAAGATCTTTCAGAGGTGAACATCTCTCGTTCTTCAATCAAAAGGCACCGAGAGAGGCATCGAAGGCGAATAACCCATGCCATTAAAGCTAGCTTTAGTCCAAGTATTTCGATTGTCCACTAGGATGGGAAGTTGATCCCTAATCTACTTGCCAAGAATGAAAAGGTAGACAGACTCCCAGTCCTTGTCTCTTCAGTTGAATCAGGTGATTCAAAACTGCTTGGTGTTCCCAAACTACCAAGTGGAACAGGGGAAGCTCAATCAGCTGCAGTGTATAATCTTCTTTCCGAATGGAACATAGATAAGTCAATAATCGGAATGTTATCAGATACTACAGCATCAAATACAGGAACAAACAGGGGAGCATGCGTTCTTCTGGAACAGAAACTTGGTCGACCACTCTTCTATTTTGCCTGTAGGCATCATTGCATGGAAGTCATGTATGAAGGAGTGTTTGAAGCAGTCCATGGTTCATCTTCTGCCCCTGAGCCACTTTTGTTCAAAAGGTTCCAATCTATGTGGGACTACATTGATTTAAGAACCTTCTCTACATCACAGGATGATGATGAGATGAAGGAGCAAGTTGATCCTTTCAGAAATGAAATAATTGCCTTTGCCAAAGAACATCTGGCCACTGGAAATTTTCGAGATGACTATAAAGAGTTTTTGGAACTTTCTTTGATCTTTCTTGGTGAAAAAATTGAAAGTTACACATTCAAACGTCCTGCTGGCACGCACTATGCAAGGTGGATGGCTAAAGTTATCTATGCCATCAAAATGTGGCTTTTTCGAAATCAAATCACCCTGACTCCTCGATAGAGGAAAGACCTGAAAACCCTTACCCTTTTTGGAGTCCTAATCTACTTAAAAAGCTGGATCACTGCTCCTATTCCATCACAAGCTCCGAAGAATGATCTGGATCTTATCCAAAAGTTAAAGGACTATCATGACCAGAAAGTGGCCAAAGCAGCTCTCAAGAAATTTGAAAACCACCTATGGTACTTATCAGAAGAGCTGGTGGCCCTTGCTCTCTTCGATCAAACTGTTGCACCAGACACCAAGGGAATCATGGTCCAGTGTATAAGGGAAAAGGAGGGGTCATTAGACTTCTCAAAGAGAAGAAGACTCAAGGAATGCAAAGCAACACTGAAATTAGAAACTCTTGCCACAAAGAACTCATTAAAGCTTCTTAAGGCCCTACCGATCAATATTAGTTTTCTTGATGATGACCCCAGCACCTGGGAGGAGAATGAAAACTTCCAAGAAGCTAAAAGAATCATAGGAAACATCAAAGTAGTTAATGATCATGCTGAAAGGGCAGTAGCTCTCATACAGACCTTCAGCGGAACTCTGACGAAAGGAGAAGATCAACTCTAGTTTCTCTTAAGTGTGGTGGATGAGCACCGAAAGAGGTTTCCTGATTCTAACAAGTCCACAATCTTAGCTGGGCAACAATGAGTGGCCTGGTCAGCCATGATACCCCCGCCAACAAGCGGATAATACCCATATATATGGGGGGAACCCAGAAGCCATGAATGTGGACTTCTGGGGGTAGTTGAGCCACCTCTAAATATTAACCGATTGAACCCACATTTTGCTCAGAGAAGTTTTTTGGGAAAAGGAACCTAATGAAACCCTGGGAGGAAGAATTTAAAATACTTCCATTTTGTGGACCACCCTAAATTATATATATATATATATATATATATATATATATATATATTTTGACAGCCTCGCTTCGAAGAGTCACCCCAAACCGACAATGTTCATCGATCACAAATCGTTTCTATACAGAAAACAAAGACTTCCCGCAACCTTCTATACGTAGAAGTATTACCTTCTACTGCCTCAAATCACTCCAAAAAGAAGTTTTGAAGATCATTTGTTCTACCTAAAGAAGTTATGTATCATTAAAAAAATTTATTATATCATCTGCCAAGAAGTTTTGATACCTAAAAGAAGGGAAAACTTCCATAGAATGCACCCTCATAAAGAAGTTATAAGTTCTAAATTCAGAAGGTTTTAGTTTGATTGCGGACATTAAAAATATACATGCAAACACGTAGCAATAAACATATAGAGAAATGAAGGCCACGATCCACTCTGGTTAATAATTACAATAATTAATAATTACATTTAAGTACAATTAATAATTAATTCTGTACTTTCGAAGAATCTTCGAATAACAAAAAAAAAAAACAAAAAAAAACCGAATCGCTTCAACTTTCGTGTCCCGTTTTTCAACTACTCTTTCAAAAAATATTTTGATTCAAGTAGCCAAAAAAAGAGGTTCCTTTGACTTCCTTTCTCTTTTTTAAATTTTTGTAGACTTCTTTACAATTCCACAAAGGTTTTGTTTAAGGTCTGGGAGGGGAAAAAAATCAGAGTTCCTCAAAAACAAAAGCAAGACAAAAAAAAAAAATTTTAAAGTTGGTTGCAGGGAGGCTAAATTAAAAGCAATGCGTGTTCTCTCACAAACCAAAGTTTATGTGTATATATATGTTACAGTCAATGTCTAAAATTAGGCAATTTGTAAATTGACTGAAATTTTAGGCAATGTGTCAAAACCTAACCTACCTTTACTAATGAATTTTTAGGCAATATATTGGTAAATACCAGTGGGTATGCATATTATGCAGCATTACCAAAGAGGTTAGGTTAGGTTAGGTTTTGTGCATATTACAATTTGACAAATTGCCTAAAATTTCAGTCATATTACAAATTGCCTGACTTTAGACATTGATTGTAACATATGCTTTAAAGCTAAATAGAAAAAACATATTTTTAGGTTACACTTCTCGATTTGGATAAAGAACGAAGAAATTTTTGCTTTTAAAAATATAGACCGTTTTCATGCAATAATGTACGTTCACACCGTGAACGAGGAGCTGCTTCGTTAACTGCAGGAACGTGAAGGGAACCTATATAGAGAGTACTCTATAGAACTCATTCACAGTGATACCGTATGACAATGGCCAACATACATTCTTGATCGAATTTTGATGAAATGTGAAACTTCGCTATGGACAGTGTCCATTCGAAATGAGATGCCAAGTCTGTTTTTGAGTGACATCTTGTTTTTCTGATCGACAGGTTTTACTTAATGATATACTCACTTCTAATTTTCATACGTGTGTATTGAAATATTAAAAAAAGAAAGTCGTACAGTGTTCAAAAAGATACGCAATGCGTATATCATTGTAATCGAACCTTTTTCCTTCTGTTTCGGGTTGCGTTTCTTTTTGAACACCCTGTATTTAGCTGAACTTTATAAACTGTAGAAGAGGAGTTAGGTTAAGTTTGATTGGCTAAAGGTCTTCACATTAACTCTCTCTCTCTCTCTCTCTCTCTCTCTCTCTCTCTCTCTCTCTCTCTCTCTCTCTCTCTCTCTCTCTCTCTCTCTCTCTCTCTCTCTCTCTCTCTCTCTCTCTCTCTCTCTCTCTCTCTGTTGGGACGCCGGAGGCGATCGAGCAACTGCGTGCGGACCTAGGTACGATAGGAGAGTGGTCCAAAAAATGGCAAATGCCGTTTAACTTGGGTAAATGCAAGGTGATGCACATTGGCTACTCCAATCCCAAGTCGGACTACTCGATGTTGGGGAGTAATATCGAGGCGACTGATTTGGAAAAGGACTTGGGTGTGCTAATTAGCAGCGACCTTAAGTTTACCAAACAGTGCGTAGAGGTGGAAAAGAAAGCCCAGAAGCTGTTGGGCTATATCAGGAGGCAATTTCAGTTTCGGAACAAGGAGATTGTGCTCTCTCTGTACAATTCCCTGGTTCGGCCGCACCTGGAGTATGCTGTGCAGTTCTGGTCGCCCACCCTCAGAAAAGATATTGAGAGGCTGGAGCGAGTGCAGGCGAGGGCCACAAAGTTAATCCCTTCCGTTAGGCATATGGGCTACAATCGACGCTTACGCACCCTGAACTTGTTTTCGCTGGAAACTCGGAGGCTGTGCGGTCAACTCATCGAGGTTTTCAAGCTCTTACGCGGGTTCAACGATGTCGATTTTAGAAGCATGTTTAGTTTAAATGATAACCCAACTCGCAACAATGGTTGGAAGTTGGATTTGAAACGGTTTAGGATTAGTGTGTGTGTGGGAATTACTTTACGTATAAGATCTGTGACACGTGGAACAGGTTACCTTCAGAAGTTGTGAACAGTTCCTCTGTGGATCACTTCAAGAAAAGGTTAGACCAAATCTTGCACACTATTTGAGGGTGTAGAAAATTTTCCGTGGCACCCGTTGCCATTGGTACCTCCTCGGTATGGGCCGCAAGGCCTTTTGAGGTACTTCTTTTCCTTGTAACTCCTTGTAACACTCTCTCTCTCTCTCTCTCTCTCCAGTGAATTATTATTAATAATAAACAATTAGGTACGGTTAAAATTTATCCAAAGGTAAATTAAGTAGATCAGGTAATGCGTCAAAGAACCACGTGACTTAACCACCTGAAATGTCTACTTTTAGATCGACAATCGTGTACATTCTACGAGTTAGTAGCTCTTCCCTACTTCTCTTACCCCTAAAGAACAAAAAAAAAAAAAAAAATCAATCACGCGATTGAACAAATCGGATTGGAGGGTACTCAAACGACGTACTTCAATGTCGCAAACGTGAAAAGGGTCTATAGTGCAGGACCTAAAATTCTTGAAAAAAAAAGAGAGGTAGTCATGCAGTCATAAGAAAAGAAAAAAAGCAATACAAAAGGCATTTATTTACCATATCGTTCTGGATCTAATTCTGATACTGAAATACAAGAAAGAAAAACGTGTACAAAATACACTAAATACATATCAAATACTTAAGTTCTTAGGCTAAAACAATGTGTCCAGTTGCGGGGAAAAAAATTCGCCTAGAAACAAGAAATTAAAAAAAAAAAGGCATGAAAAATTATTAATTAGTAAGATCCTGTTTTTATTTGGGTATTTTAATTTCCTTTTCTGGTTTACAAAAATAAAAGTTCAAAAACAAAATCCCTCTAATTAATACCAATTAGGAAATATTTTTAATGATTTTTTTTTTTTTTTTTAGTAATTTATATTTCTTGGCGAATTTATTTCTGCAACAGTACAATCTACATTTAACGAATCTTTTAACAAATAAACGGGAAGTTATATATATATATATATATATATATATATATATATATATATATATATAACAATTACACAAAGATAATACATTTATCTTCTGTGAATATCGAGATTCGAGATTGAGGGAAAGAAGTGATGATGATGATGATGTGATGTGCAAATTACAGTTTGTGTGGTGACGAGATATAAACGCATTAATATACAGTTATGGTGAAACAATTTCCTCACTTAACATTTTAAATTCTTAAATATTACTAATCAGTGCCAATATATATATATATTATATATAATATTATATATATATATATATATATATATGAATAAAATCACGAAGGAAAGGAAACACAGAATGGTGCTCAAGCGCTTTCGTCTAATGACATCCTCAGGAACACTGTCATTAGACGAAAGCGCTTGAGCACCATTCTGTGTTTCCTTTCCTTCGTGGTTTTATTCATTATAAATATTTTTCACGTGTTACTTTCGTGAAATAATTTTCATATATATATATATATATATATTCCAGTGCCAGTTTAGTTTAAGGAATGGAGCAGTTCAATAGAGAGTTCAATCTGCATCACAATGAAATTTAATGTTTTGAAACAAAGGTAGCGCGCACGATCTTCTAGTGATAATACCAACAGATAGTGTACAGGGTGATTAAATAAAAAAGGTGTTCCCAGAAATAATTTCTGTAAAAAATTTTTTTGGGGGGGAGAGGGGGGCACCCTGTACATTTCCATCCTCTTCCTTAAGTAACTGTTTCTCTTTTTTTCTCTCTCTCGTTTACTACTGCAGTAGAGACTTTGGAGTCCATCTTTCGTATAAACTCAGACTGAGGTTTTGGGTATCGTAAAGTCGGGTAAGTGTCGAATGAAAGAAAAAATATGCCTAAAAGAGACAGTGGCACCGCATCCTCTTTATGCCATAGATGCGGTAAGTCATTACTACCACAACCCCTCTCTACTACGAGTTCACAAAATGAATGGAAAAGAAGAAAGGTAAAGATTATTATTATAATATATATATATATATATATATATATATATATATATACACACTTTGTGTTACTTTGTGTGAGTTCGAACGACGGTTCAGGATCGATCTGCGATTGACCCCTCTGCAGTATCCCGCCTCATTTGCGGGATTTGGTGAAGGAGGGAATTGCTGTCTGATCTCTCCTGCCCTCGTTACCAGCCACCCATGGCTGGTCAGGGACTTTGCACAGAAATCTGTCCAGCTGGTTCTTGAAGTTATTCAGGTCGGTGTGCTGGAGATTCCTTACTTTTCTCGGTAGGGCATTGAAAAGCTTTGGGCCTCGTATTCTGAGGGTATTTTCCATCCTCGTTTTCATGGCCCCCTGTTCCACAGCAGATGGGATTGTACAAAATCTACCTCTTCTCTCATTCCAGTTTGTTTCTACAGTATTTCATTTCTAAGGTTAGGGACAGAGCCCTCAAGTATTTTCCATATATATATATATATATATATATATATATATGCATATAACTGCAATGACCACGCAGTATATAAATGAATAGAAACGACATAAGTATTAAGGAACGTTTCTGCACACGAGGAGGAGAGATAACGAATAAATGAAAAATGAGGCGAACCGCCCGGGAATCGAACCCAGGGCCTTCCAGCGCGTCCAACCGACAATTGGAAGGCCCTGAGTTCGATTCCCGGGCGGTTCGCCTCATTTTCATTTATTCGTTATCTCTCCTCCTCGTGTGCAGAAACGTTCCTTAATACTTATGTCGTTTCTATTCATATATATATAATATATATATATATATATATATATATATATATGCATTTAACTGCAATGACCACGCAGTATATAAATGAATAGAAACGACGTAAATAAGGAGCGTCTCTGCACACGGGGAAGAGAAATAACGAATAAATGAAAAATGAGGCGAACCGCCGGGAATCGAACCCAGGGCCTTCCAATTGCCGGTTGGATGCGCTACCATTACACTACGGTCCGAGTGTAATGGTAGCGCATCCAACCGGCAATTGGAAGGCCCTGGGTTCGATTCCCGGGCGGTTCGCCTCATTTTTCATTTATTCGTTATTTCTCTTCCGTGTGCAGAGACGCTCCTTATTTACGTCGTTTCTATTCATTTATATACTGCGTGGTCATTGCAGTTAAATGCACATATTCACGACTTGCGAGGGTGCCCTCTCAGGGCATTGGTTTCTGCCCTATGTAGGAGAATTTCGATTTATGATTGATCGAGGTCCGTAGTGTAATGGTAGCGCATCCAACCGGCAATTGGAAGGCCCTGGGTTCGATTCCCGGGCGGTTCGCCTCATTTTTCATTTATTCGTTATTTCTCTTCCCCGTGTGCAGAGACGCTCCTTATTTACGTCGTTTCTATTCATATATATATATATATATATATTATTGTGTACCGCTCTCGCCTTCTTTCGAGAGAGTAGTTTCAGGGATTGTAATCGAGACTAGGGATGCACCGAAACTAACATTTTAAGTTCCGGCCGGAACCGGAACTGACCGGAACTTTAAAAAATAACCGGCCGGTTACTCTTTTATAGCTCTACATAGGCCTAATTATATTACGTAGGTGTACATTTAATAATGTAGCTGTGGGATAATTTTTAGTGAATACGGTATATTATAAGAAGCTGGCAGCCCTGGGTGTTACTTAGTACAGTAATAAATGCAAAAAAATTCACTTTTTTCTACGTGAAGGTCAAAATATGAAAATAAAAACCCACTCTAATAGACAGAGTTTATTTCCACGACAGTTTCGGCATCCTCCTCGGGTGGATACAGAAACACGAATGAACCAAAACAAGAGGGAAAAACAGTCCAGGGACCGACTGTTAAGAAATTCGCACCTAGGTTAGCCATTCTAGGTGCGAATTTCTTAACGGTCGGTCCCTGGACTGTTTTTCCCTCTTGTTTTGGTTCATTCGTGTTTCTGTATCCACCCGAGGAGGATGCCAGTGGGCGTCGAAACTGTCGTGGAAATAAACTCTGTCTATTAGAGTGGGTTTTTATTTTCATATTAGTACAGTAATGATAATAAATCATATTCGTTTTTTTTCTAGATATCATTTGAAGTTTAAAGGACATTTTCTATAAAGTCCTTTTTAAATAATACACATAGAGCTCAATTTTTTTATCACATCATAATATTATCATTAGCCATTGACTAATACGGAAGCATTATGTCCTTTATTTGGAATGTCTTTTCTGTAGATGTGTAGAAGATGGAGCTGATAAAGTTGAAGAATGCAAATTATGTAAAAAAGGGCATAAGGAGAGGTGGAAAAAGTTGTCTTCCTAAAAACTTTAATACCACACCATTACGTAAGCATATGAAAGCAAAACACTTCAATATAGAGAGAATGAAGAGGAAAATTTAAAAAATCCAAAGCAGTAGAAAGTGAAGATGCTCAACCACCCCCAAAACAAAGGAAACTGGCTGCGATGGAGCCGCCAAATGTCTCTGGAAGAGAGCTTTAATAAAAAAAAGATTTAGGATATTAATGACCAACGAGACATTGATATTCATCACAAAATTATAAACATGATTGCTGTGGACATTCAGCCTTTTACCATTGTAGAAGATCAAGGCTTCATCGAGTTAATTGCCTACCTTCAGGCCAGGTATATGGTACCAAGTAGAAGATATTTTGCTGATGTAATGCTTCATAAAACGCATGCAGATGTAAAAGGTCGAATTTTGAAGGAACTGGATACAGCCATTGCGCCATATATATCTTTCACATCAGATATCTGGACCAGTCAACACTTAACTGAATCATTTGTGTCACTAACTGGGCATTGGATCAATAAAGAGTTTCAAAAGAGGAATGCAGTACTCTTTGTCAGACATTTTCCTGGGACACATTCAGGAAAAAATATTGAGCATACGATTCATAATATGATGACACAGCGGGAAATTAATACTGAAAGACAACATGTTTTAGTTCGTGATGAAGCTGCTAATATGGTCAAAGGTTACTTTTTATTTAGCTATTGCTTAAAAAAAAATCAAAAGATAAAATCATTTCTGTTGTTGACCAATTACCATCAATACTATTAACCACAGTTATATATAAACAAAATATCTTTCATAGCTAATGGTATTAAAATGTCGTATTTATTTTTCTGAAATTCTGTGTTGAACGAAAAACTTCATATAATAAGTACAATTATGGATCCACGATACAAACTGAAGTATATGAAAGACCAAAAAATAAAGTTAAAGCTTTTCTGTTAGAAGAAATTTAGAATTTTTTACCAATAGAAAATGTAAATGAACACGAAAGTTTATCTAGTGAAGACAGTGAAGGTGATATGACTGAGTTTGAAGCAGCTAGTACGTCTGGAATACAAAAATTTAAAGAACAAAATAAAAAAATACTAGTAGCTACAGAATTTGTCAAGTTCTAAAGGAAGAAATCCAGATTTCTTCAGCTGTTATGATGAAGATGAAGAAGCGGAGGCTTCAGAGCGATCCTTGGCTATTGATAAGTTTCAGAATAAAAGACGAAGTGGATTAAACATAACAGACCTAATAAATTAAATATAAAACTATATGAACACCCCTTCCATTGATAAAGAAATGAACCCATTACAGTTCTGGAAGGATAAAACATTGGTATACCCAAATATTTCTAAATTAGCGCGTCGATATCTTTCTTGTCCTGCTTCATCGATTTATTCAGAAAGGCTTTTTTCCAAAGCTGGAAATATATTTGAAGCGAGGAGAACATGGCTAGTCGGCTACTCCCACGGACTGGTGAAAAACTATTATTTCTTCATCACAACCTCCCTCGATTTAATATTGAATAGTTTTTGTATTATTAACATTTAAGTTCATGTTTAAGTTACATATCAATAAAGTCAAGCTGTATTCTTTTTGGTTTGATGTGGAAACTATAGTCTGTTTAAAAAAAAAAATATATATATATATATATATATATACACACTGTATATATATATATATATATATATATATATGTATATATATATATATATATATATATATATATATATATATATATATTACGCCTCGTTTGTGAATTGCCCAGTTCATGAACTGGACAACTAGTTTGCCCATTTCATGAAATGGGCAATCTGACTGTCTAATTCATGAACTGGGCAAACTAAATCTTGCCCATTTCATGAACTGGGCAGCATCGTATACGAGATTAAAAGTTTCCTACATAATCACATTTGTGCCATTTGCATATTTGTATTGACCTGACCTGACTTGAATTTGTGCTGACCTGACCTGAAATGACGACTTTATCTTTGGGAACGAATGTGAGGTCAAGGCGGACTATAAAAGGGGAAATCATGAAGACAAATATTAGTTCAATTACATTAAAACCAAAAATTTAAAGGACAAATAAAACAAACAATTCATTCTATGAGATATAATGCCCGGTCAGGTTAACTGTATGTTAGGTTAAGTTGTGATATTTTCGTTAGTTTTAACGAAAATATCACAACTTAACCTAACCAATTGTCAAGGGCATACAGTTGACCTAACCGAGCATTCAATTAACCTAACCGGGCATTATATCCTATAGAATGAATTGTTTGTTTTATTTGTCCTTTAAGTCGCTTCAGTGGCCTTATACCTGAAGATGTTCTTCAGGAACAACTATGCCCTTGATAATTGGTTAGGTTAAGTTGTGAAGTTGTGATATTCTCGTTAAAACTAACGAAAATATCACAACTTAACCTAACATACAGTTAACCTGACCGGGCATTATATCTCATAGAATGAATTGTTTGTTTTATTTGTCCTTTAAATTTTTGGTTTTAATGTAATTGAACTAATATTTGTCTTCATGATTTCCCCTTTTATAGTCCGCCTTGACCTCACATTCGTTCCCAAAGATAAAGTCGTCATTTCAGGTCAGGTCAGCACAAATTCAAGTCAGGTCAGGTCAATACAAATATGCAAATGGCACAAATGTGATTATATAGGAAACTTTTAATCTCCTACACGATGCTGCCCAGTTCATGAAATGGGCAGCAAATTTGCCCAGTTCATGTACTGGGCAGTCAGATTGCCCATTTAATGAACTGGGCAATTTCACAAACGGGACGTAACATATATACACGGTGAACCAAAAGTAGGTGGACAGTAGGTTGAATACGGTTTGTGTTATATTATATTATAACTATGGTGTTCATTATAACTATGGTGTTTGTGTTATATTATATTAAATATTATAACTAAATTTATTTAAATTTTATTTTGTATTATAGTATACAAAAAAATTAAATATGTATTCTCAAAATAAACGTTATCATTTACTGTCCACCTACATTTGGTTCACCCTATATATATATGAAATATTAAGGTCTGAAAAATGGATTAATTTGTAATAAATGCATAAAGAAATGTCTTTTATTATAGGCCTAAACACATTTCAAATTCATAAGTTCCGGTTCCGGCGGGAACCAGAACTGAGAAAAAATTAGTGCCAATCGAAAGTAACCGACCGAAACCAAGTTCCGATGCATCCCTAGTCGAGATCAGTAGGCTTCACCTTCCGTTTCTTCTGTCTTAGACATAACAGTCCTTTGTATAGCTTCAATGTTCTCAACATCTCATTTTCTGTATGTGCTTGTGAGTACTGAGCAATACTCAATTATTGGTAGGACTAGGCTCTTCCATAATTTGAGCATGATGTTTGCTTTTCAGCTGCGGAAGCTCCTCCAGATGATTCCTATTATTTTTCTAGCCGTTATAATTTTGATGTTGTAATGCTCTCTGAATTTTGTATCCGACGACATTATTACTCCAAGATCCCGACGTGTAGATTTAACTGTTATCTGTTTGTCTTGCAGAGTTTTGTACCTTTTATTCTGCAGCTCCTTGTTATTACCATATCTTAGAAGTTGGAATTTTTCTTCGTTGAACTTCATATTGTTGTCTTCTGCCCACTGGAATAATGTTTCAATGTCGTTTTGTAATTTTCTTATGTCACCTTCGTTCAATATTTCCTTACACATCTTTGTGTCATCTGCGAAACATGATACAATACTGTCCTTAATATCTGCATCAGTATCTGCAATCATTATTATGAACAGCAAGGGAGCTAATACTGTCCCTTGTGGGACAGAGCTTACGACTTCCGAGACTTCCGATTTAACTCCGTTTACCACCACTCTTTGTGTTCTTTGCGTCAAGATATTAAATATCCATCTTCCTAGCTTTCCAGTAATTCCTGCATTCTTAAGTTTGTATGCTATGATTCCATGGTCACATTTATCGAAGGCTTTAGCAAAGTCCATATATATTACATCTATGTTTTGTCCTCGACACAATGTTTCCAATATTTTCTCCTGGTGGTCTAGTAGCTGTGAGAGGCATTATCTTCCAGCCCTGAAGTCATGTTGATTTGGGTTGTATAAGTCTTTTTCTTGTAGGTAGTACGTACAGTAGTTTTGCCTCTAATTATACGTTCAAAGCACTTTATAAGGTGTGAGGTGAGAGCCACTGGCCGATAATTCTTGGGCATTGCTCTGTTACCACCTTTAAATAGGGGGAGGGCAATGTTCGCGCTCTTTAAGGGGAGTGGAGTTTGTCCTGTGTCGAGTGACTGCCTTCATAGTAAGTATAGCGGTTTGGCAATACTCTCTTTACATTTCTTCAGAAACGTAGCACTTCATGTGTCTGACCCTGGCGCTGAATTGTCTCGCATCTGTGATAAAGCCTAAATTACATCTTCTTCCGTGAACTTGAAGTCCATTAATAGGTTTGTGCCGGAATTTGTTCTTGGTTGATTTGTGTCTATGTCGAAAAATTCGTCTGGGTTTTCCACTTCCATCTTCTATCAACGGACCAATACTCTCCTTACACTGCATTTTCTTTTTCGCAAACGTGTAGAAGTATTTTGGGTTATTTGTTATGTTTTCTGCTACCTTGTTTTCCTCCTCGTTTGTCTAATATATGAATGTTTGCTTTAGGTTCATTTGTATTTCACCAAGTTTCTCTCCAGTTTGAGTCTCTTTGCATCAGTTCTGCATCTGTGGAGATGTTTTACGGTTTGTCTTCGTTGCCTGAATAGTGTCTTGATTTTCCTCTCGAGCTTGCTACGTTTTCTTTTCTGTCTCTCTGGAATATGTTTCAGTATTATAGGTTTGGTTTCAGTCTCTATTATACACAGTATTTCTTGTGGAGTCTTCTCGTGAAGTAGCAATTCCCAGTTTACTTCCTTTAAATCTTTATTTACGTTTACCCAATTACTTTCTTTGAATTTATGTTTAAGCCTTCAAATATTCCTTCTGACTCTCTAGGATGCGTTTTCAGACCTCTGGATGCTAACTTCAATTGTACTGTATATCGATGAGGTTATGGTCGGAGAACTTTGTGTGCGCTACATTTTTATTTATTATTATCTCGTTGTTATTTGTCAAGATTAAATCCAAAACGTTCTCTTTTCTCGTGGCTTCACAGATTTCCTGGGTAAGGGCGTAATGTTCCATAATATCTAATAGCACTGTTGCTTGGGTTCTATCATCTTTTATAATGTTGCCATGAAACTTCTCGACATAAAAACTTCGTCATTTTTCTTCCATGATATGAATGGGAAATTAAAATCTTAAAAAATTAGAATATTTGTTGCTGGAGTTTCAAGTAATTTTAATAAGTTTTCTATTTCATTTGTAGCAAATTGGAATTCACTTTTTGTGGTGTTTGGTGGTCTATAGATGTTCATAATGGTTAGGTTCAGTTCTTTTACTTCTAATCTAATAACTTCGACTGTGCTGTTTGACCTACAATTTTACGTGGGTTCCGAACCAAAAAAACCTTAATTTTACTACCTTAAACTAACCCAATCTGTCAACATATGCCCCTAATCGATTTTTAAACATGTTTATAGACGTGCTACTAATTACTTCTACCGCCAAACTATTCCAGCTATTTACTATGCCATGCGTAAAAAAGTTTTTGGCGACTGCCGTCTCGAACCTTTTACTTGTCAGTTTACAACCATTATGTCTAGTTCTACTATACTGTGCTATTTCGAAAAAGCTATCTCTATTTACGTCATCGAACCCATTCATAATTTTAAAAACCTGGATTAGATCACCCCTTAGCCTCCTAGTCTCGAGTGTAGTCAATTTTAACTCCTTAAGCCTATCCTCGTACGACTGTGACCTAAGCGACGGAATCATCTTAGGTGCTCGTCTTTGAACTCTTTCGATTTTTGTCTATATCCTTGCGCATATGCGGATTCCAAAATCGGATTGCGTACTCCAAATGGGGTCTAACTAATGACTTATAAAGTGGAACAATAATATCGCGCGATTTGTAGTCAAAATTCCTAGCTATAAAATCTCGCACTTTGTTCGCCTTATTGACCGCTGCTGTACTTTGTTTCGCCACTTTTAAATCACCAGTGTCTATAACTCCTAAATCTTTTTCCTGATCTATGCTTGCCAACTCCTTCCCTGACATACTACTATACGCAAAATTACCGTTACGCGAACCTATATGTAAAATTTTGCACTTATCGACGTTAAATCTCATTTGCCATGTGACCGACCAATCTACAACTTTATTCAGATCTTCCTGGATTTTACCTCTATCTTCGTCATTAATCGCCCGACAACCCAACTTCGTGTCATCCGCAAACTTTGAAACTGTATTCTATACAATACCTAGGCATTCTATACATTGCCGTATGGTTTTTAGGCAAAGTATGAAATGAATATTGTATTAGAGTTAGGTTAGGTTAATTGAATGCCCAGTTAGGTCAACTGTATGCCCTTGACGATTGGTTAGGTTAAGTCGTGATATTTTCGTTAGTTTTGACAATAAACGAAAATATCATGACTTAACCTAACCAATCGTTAAGGGCGTACAGTTGACCTAACCGGGCATTCAATTAACCTTCATTAACATTAACATTCATTCATTAACCTTCATTAACATTCATTTCATACTTTGCCTAAAAACCATACGGCAATGTATAGAAAGCCTAGGTACTGTATAGAATACCTGAATTTCATACTTTGCCTGTAACATATATAAGAAAAAGCAAGAGGACCAATACAGGACCCTGAGGAACGCCGCTCGCTACATTAGCCCAAGAAGACTTCGCTCCATCAACGACCACCGTGTTTCCTACCACGCAACCACTCTTCTATCCAATTTATTACTACACCCCTGATTCCATGAGCCTTAGTTTTTTTCAACATATATATATATTAGTGGTGGTCAGGATATCCGCATCATTTTTAACATCCGCACTTCTGACTGCGGATGTTATGCGGATATTACTTCTAATAAATTATGCAATTTACAATTAAATTAGCTTATAAAGTAGCTTATAAGGCCCAGTCATGCACATGTCATGTAAAGTATTAATAATTATTAATGAACAAACAAATATATAAACCTCAAAATATAAATACCATTAAATCAACAAGCACTGCCTGTGCCGCTGTGCGTACTCCATTGTGGCTGAAACTCTTGATAAAGTTATTATTTTTATCATAATGAAAACATTAATATTAATTTTAATTCGTATGCATTGCCTCCCATAATAGTAATATCACGAAATTTGAAAAATTATGTCATATATTCATAATTCTATATTATATTGATAGATTAACTAAATATCCGCATCCGCGGGTATTGAAATAAAAAATCCGCATCCGCAGATGTTGAAAAACTGACATCCGGTCCACCACTAATATATATATATATATATATATATATATATATACTGAATGTAAATACTACGCAAAAGGGAATTGCAGATATCGGAATGGGCAATGCATCTATACGCATGCCACATTATGTAACACACATTACACAAGTGGATATTGCAAATTTGAAAAGACGTGCAAGTTCCACCATCTTACTGTCTGCGACACCTATGCAAGATATGGGAGGTGCAAATACGGACAAAAATACCGTTACCATGCGTTATCGGGACAACAGGTACCGACAAAGATAAAAAGAGGCAAATTCTCGGACAACCACAAGGCAACTAAACCGACACCACCATTGGAAAACGAATCGGAATCACCTGTATGCGAAAACGAGAGAGAAAAAATAAAAATAATCCTAGCCAACATTCATGGCCTTAAATCAAATCATTCCCCGGACAAAGTTTTATACCTGAAAGTACTCGTGCAAGAAGCCGGAGCAGACTTTGCATTACTCATGGAAACTCATCTAAAGGATTGCCAGGCGAACTGTGAAAACTGTGAGTTCTGTGTTGAAAAAAAGGAAATACAAATTGACAACTATAATATACTCCGAGCCGACAGAACAGTGAGACGTAAAGGAAGATGTGCTATTTACACACGCGAAAGGCATATGGCAGAAATGACTATAAGTACCTCAAACAGCTACGTAGAATGTGTAGCAGCAAAAGTTGAAAAATGTACATACCCTCAAACACATCCGCTAACCTCAAAATTTTCAGATTCCATTAGAGGTAAGAAACTGGGTAAAAGATCTACACTCTCCAACCGCAAATATTTTTCTCTGTGGTGATTTTAATTTCCCATTCATGAAATATAAAAGGATAGGAAAAATATATGTATACACCAGGACAAGGGGGGCACACGGGAAGACCAGGAGCAGGTAAAAATGCTACATAGCTGATGAATTTATGTTAACGCAAGAAATAACAGAAAACACAAGATGAAACAACTGCCTAGATTTGGTATTCACAAACAACAGTAACCTAATTGATAATGTAGAACCATCCCCAACTATAATATCGGACCATAACATTATTGAAATACTAACCAATATAAAAGCAACAAGAAAGGAAAGAACACGAACAGAAAGAAGCAAATTCGAAATTTTTAATTTTCACTCCAAAGCTATAAATTGGGAAGATGTTGCATCCAGCATGGAAGTAATAGATTGGAAAACCATTTTCGAGGCCAAGACAACGGAAGAGATCCTAATGACTTTAGAGGAGAAGACGCTGGAAATTGTGGAAAGACAAGTCCCAAAAGTACAACAAAGAGGAAAGACAAGCAAGTTCGAGAGACAAAAGAGGTCATTGTTTCGAAAGAGAAAAAGAGTGACTGCAAAATTAAGTAACTGTAAAGATAACAACATCAAAAAAATATTAAATGATAAACTGCAGAGTATCGATGACGTCATACAGGAACTAATTGAGAAGCGTACAGAAAAAGGCGACGACGACGCTATAGAAGCAATAAAGGTTAACTCATAGTACTTCTATAATTTTGCAAAAAGGAAGTCGAAAAACTATACGACTATCGGACCTTTGAAAAACGAAGACAGTGCTTTATCTGATGATCTAACAGAAGTATCTAAAATATTAAGCGCTCAGTACGAATCATCTTTCAGTATCCCAAAAACTGACAAACTGATATGCGATAGAAACGCGTTCTTTGAAGAAAAACTACAAGGGAAAAGTATAACGGACTTCGACTTTACGACAGATGATATTACACAAGCTATAGGGAAACTAAAAGCACACTCAGCGGCAGGACCGGACAAATGGAATGCCACACTGATCAAAAACTGCAAGAATGCAATCGCTGAGCCCCTATATTGGATATGGAGACGATCACTTGACACGGAAGAAATACCGGGCATCCTGAAGAGCGCGAAAAATAGTCCCAATATATAGAGGAGATTGATCCGAGGCCAAAAACTATAGGCCAGTGTCGCTTACATCTCATCTCACTAAAATATTTGAAAGAATAGTTAGACGGAAAATCTATGACTTTTTGGAAACTCAGAAAAAATTCAATGATAACCAACATGGGTTTCGTCAGGCAGATCATGCCTATCACAACTAATGGAACACGACAACAACATTATTGATGCACTTGAAAGTAATGAAAACTATGATGTAATATACACAGACTTTGCCAAAGCGTTCGACAAGTGTGACCATGGAATCATAATATATAAACTGAAATATATGGGAATAACAGAAAAAGTAAGGAAATGGATACAAATTTCTTTAGTGAGCAGCGGTAAGTCGTTACAGTACAAGGAGTATCTTCATCAGAGTCAGAGGTCCTTAGCTCAGTACCACAAGGAATAGTATTAGCTCCACTACTCTTCCTAATCATGCTAACTGACATAGATGAGGACGTTACCAGAGACAGCACAGTAACATCCTTTGCCGATGACACAAAGATCAGTAGGAAAATAAGAAACCCAGAAGATATAGGATCTCTACAAACAGATATGAACAGAATGTACAAGTGGACGGAAGACAACAATATGAAGTTTAACACTGAGAAATTTCAGCTGTTGAGGTACGGAAAAAGAGAAGACCTAAAGTGCATGGAACATTATACCCCAAAAGGACAGGAAATTCAAAGAAATTCTAGAGCAAAAGATTTAGGGATTGTAATGACTGATGATGCAAAATTAAAAACACAAAAAAAAATAGCAGTAAACAGAGCAAAGAGAATAACTGGGCAGATACTGAGAACCTTTAAACGAAGGGATAGGAATATAATGATTCCTCTACTGAAAACATTGATCATACCCAAATTGGAATACTGCTCGGTCCTAACATCCCCCATATAAAAAAGAAGACATTAGACAGCTAGAAGGGATTCAGAGAAGCTTCACAGACAAGATCAAGGGGTGCAAAGAACTAAATTACTGGGAAAGGTTACGCGAACTAGATGGAAAGGAGAAGAGAGAGATACACCATTATTTACACTTGGAAAATAATGGAGAAACTAGTCCCTAATCTTACTCTGAACCCTGTAACTCCCCAAACAACGGTGGAAAGTAGAAAAGGAAGACTATGTCGTGTTCCCAAATTAAAGGTGAGACAGGGAACATCCTTAACCATAAAAGAAAATAGTTTTGTGATGAGAGGACCAAAACTCTTTAATCAGCTGCCCAAAGACCTAAGGAACACGAGTGGTGTTACAGTGGACATCTTCAAAAGAAGATTAGACGCCTGGCTCAGAACAGTCCTCGATGAACTGGGCGTACCTTTCTATGTGAGGTGGAGAGTACAAGAAACCAACTCACTACTTCACAAGTACTATATCGTCTTCCTGCATAAAAATCTCTCTCTCTCTCTCTCTCTCTCTCTCTCTCTCTCTCTCTCTCTCTCTCTCTCTCTCTCTCTCTCTCTCTCTCTCTCTCTCTCTCTCTCTCTCTCTCTCTCTCTCTCTCTCTCTCTCTCTCTCCCAAATTTTGCACACTATTTGAGTGTGTAGAAAATTTTCCGTGGCACCCGTTGCCATTGGTACCTCCTCGGTATGGGCTGCAAGGCCTTTTGAGGTACTTCTTTTCCTTGTAACTCCTTGTAACTCTCTTTCTTTATATATAGATGGTGTAGTGGTTAGCGTCGCTGACTACGAATCCTTCGGCCCCGGGTTCGAGACCCGACGGCAGCCGGCGCGCAGCAAAACCCAGCTGTTCATCCTTCCATACAATAAAGAAAGTGGTTGGTAGATAAATGGGTACCCTAGGTGGCCTAGTGGTTAAGACGCTGGGCTGCTGTTGGGGCGTGGCTCGGATTCCACGTTAAACTGTAGGTCTAAGGTGGAGTGAAAAGCTTGACCTTCGTCAGAATGAACAATTCGGGCGGAAGCTAACCAAAGGTACCAAAGGTATATATATATATATGTATATATATATATATATATATAGGGTGAACCAAATGTAGGTGGACAGTAAATGATAACGTTTATTTTGAGAATACATATTTAATTTTTTTGTATACTATAATACAAAATAAAATTTAAATAAATTTAGTTATAATATTTAATATAATATAACACAAACACCATAGTTATAATGAACACCATAGTTATAATATAATATAACACAAACCGTATTCAACCTACTGTCAACCTACTTTTGGTTCACCGTATATATATATATATATATATTCACCCAAACCCGCAAGGAAAAGAACTAAAACAGTATTTAAAAAGGCTAATTAATTTCGGCCGGTTACAACCAAGCCCTTTTCACAGCCATAAACTAGTTAAAATGCCCAAGAAGGTTAAAAACTTCCGTCCTACGGAAGAAGTGAAGTATAAATGACGATGTTAAGGCATAATCACGGACAAAGAGATGGTGGCTGTCATACATCTGGCAGTTGGCGAAGGCAAAAAAATTTTTCCTGATTTCAAACATTCAAGGTGAGACATCTTTAAGTAAAAATCAGTCCTGTACGGTCACGACCCAGAATTGCCCTAAAATATTTTAAAATGGTAAAAATAAAGCTATCCATACTATAGGACAGCTTAATATTTGAAATGGTGTTTTCTCCTAAAATATAAAATGCCTCGTATATTTGTCTCTGTTCCTGGTCCCTGACCTTCAAAATAGGTTTAAAATCCTGAAAGTTAAAATATGATTATGAAGTTCCCTATGCTGAACCGAGCTACTATAAATATTACCCAATCTCAGGTCATGTCTGTGGAAATTAATCCTTCTCTGAAAATCAATTGTCTCTCCGATGTATTTTTGAGGGCAGCCTCCACATGGGATTTCATAAACTACGCCAGAATTGTTGGAGGCTTTTGTAATAGGATAACGGACGAACGAAGACAATTTATTTGGCACAGCGGAGACCAACTTAATCCGCTGTGGCAAAAGTGAGGAGAGCCCTTTGTTAACCTTGAAAGGCACTTTCAGGAATAAAACGTCTTTATCCAGATTCCTAATTTTAGGAGAGAAGAAAGATCTCCTAGCGGCGAAATAAGCTTTATCAATGAACAAATTGGAATAACCCAAACCTCTAAATATACTTTTAATATGTAAAACTTCATCATCAAGATAAATGGGGTCACAGACCCTGAAAGCTCTCAAGAAAAGACCCAAAATAACTCCTTTTTTAGTACAGAGAGAATGATTGGAAAAAGCATGAATGTAGCTGTATGAATGCGTAGGCTTTCTAAATATTTTGAAATACCAGGTTTCGCACGATCGAGATTTTCATAAAGAACCATTCATCCGCTAACCGAGATTTGCCTCGCTGATCGAGATGTCGACCAACATCACATGTTTGTTCTAGAATGCCCGCAAGCGATGGAAAATCATGGAAAATTGTGGAAAGAGATCCCATCCATGGCAGAGCCTACACAACATACAGCACCATCAATTCAGCGCTCCTCCCATACCGAACTCAACTCCAAGAAATGACCAAGCCCAAGCAGACACTGATTGATAGTTTTTTCAAACCGAAGAGGACTTCTGTAGAACAAGATGAACCAAAACCATCAACTTCAGGGACCTCTTCAAGCTCTCAAAAACACGACCAATTGCCTGAACTACCAGATGCCTTTATGGAAGGAGACTGTCCTTCCAAACAATAAAACAACACTACCATCTTTCCTATCCCAGTCAAATTGTTTTTCTGGTGAGTGTTAATTTTTGAGTGCATGTTAATTTAATTTAATTAATACAGTACTGTATTCATTATAATTTAATTCTTTATTTTCAGAAAATAACACATAATAATACTGTACTTAAATACTATTTAATTTAAATTAAAGCTACTGTAGGGCCTTAAAAGTTAAGATTTTGTGGTGATAAGGGTCAGTTTTTAGTTTTCTGGAACCAGTTAACCTTATAACATGTAAAGAAAGTATGGTCCCGTTAACCGAGGTTCCGCTATCCGAGATTTTTTTTTGGAACCAATTAATCTCGGATAGCGGGATTCCATATTATATATATATATATATATATATATATATTCATGGATTTCATGTAAGATTAAGTCGTGATATCTTCGTTAGTTTCAACGAAAATATCACGCCTTTCCCTATCCAATCATCAAGGGCGTACAGTTGACTTAACCGAGCAATCAATAATTTTCCCGTAGGTTTAACGAAAACATCACGACTTAATCTTACGTGAAATCCCTGAATATTTTAGGGATTTCATGAAATCCCTAGTTATACAGATTCCCTTTAACATAGGTACAGGGTGTCCGAGAATTATCTGTACAATTTTTGGCTGTTATTAAAAGTCAACCATGAAGTGTAGAAATTCCAGTGTTGTCCCATTTTACAGAGAATCTCATTAAGTTTTTTCTGATACCAAGTTTTGACAAGTTTTTTAGAAATTCCAGTGTGTCCGAACATTATCTGTACAATTTCATCTTTTAATAAAATTCTTGATAACACACGTAAAATTCTTAAACAAGATTATTTAGAATCTGTATTTTCAAAAGTTTCTTTTATTAAAGTAACGTTGTTACAAACATTCGATATGTGCGCCATTAGTGATTCGCAAAACATCCAATCGATACACCAAATGTTGCCATGTACGCTGCAGCATATCCACATCAATTCGCTCAATAGCAGCTGTGATTCTTGCTTTTAAATCATCAATGTCTGTCACCCGCGTACATTTCTAAAAAATTTGTAAAAACGTGGTATCAGAAAAAACTTAATGAGATTCTCTGTAAAATGGGACAACACTGGAATTTCTACACTTCATGGTTGACTTTTAATAACAGGCAAAAATTGTACAGATAATTCTCGGACACCCGGTATATACGTGTGTTATTCAGAATTCCCTTACATGAATTACATACGCTATTCGTCCAAATTACAGTAACAACCCCCACCCCCATACTCCTCTCTTCCTAAATCTCAGCTCATGTCTGCATAATTTACTCTTTTTGTTCAGGAAGAACAGAAGGGAAAAAAGAATTAATATAAACGCTTGAAGGCACGTCGCAATGACGAAAGTTATGGAGAGCGGAGATGGTGAATATCTTTATATATAATAAAGTTACTGATAAAGTTACTCGTAGTTACTGTTCAAATTTTACTGTTTAATCTTCACTTTTTAATCTTTGGCATTTGCTTGTAATAAAACATCTCAAAATATACAGGTTGGGAATACAGTATAGCAGCACTCCCGTCTTTTTTGAAAGTATTTCTGTATTTTGCTTTATTTATTTACACGCACACACACACACACACACACATATATATATATATTGTATTTATTGTATATATATATAATATATATATATATATATATATATATATATATATAATGTATTTAGTTATTTTTAGAGTAATTTATCCCAACCCCATCTTCACCACAAAGGAAATTAGTAAAATATTACGATGGGTTCTTCACCCGACCCTTGCTCTCCTGATGAGGGGAAATTATAAAAAACCGGTACCAAAATGGGAGTTACTCCTCACCTCCGTTAATGAGTTCTCCATCCTGCAACTGGATGGCTATCCCAAATCCCCCCAACTTGACAGGAGCGTTGTTCTCTCTGCAAGCGAGAAGGACGCAGTGGGGTTTGATGTCCCTGTGGATGATGTCGTTCTCGTGGCAGTACAGAAGCGCTTCGAGGACCTGCCGCATGTAGTGACTGCAACGGACAAACAGATTAAAAACGGATGAGTCGTTGCGCAATGCGCATGCCATTCGGTTCGGAGTGCAAGAAAAGCCACAATTCGTACACACCACACACACACACACACACACACACACACACACACACACACAAAAAAAAAAGGCTTAGGAGAAATAAAGGAGATAAAGGGGAAAATCCCTCTATCTATGGAGTCACAAACACTGAAGTCATTGACGCCGGAAAGGTAAAGGTTTTATTTAAGTTTTTTATAAACTTTGCTGATAAGATTACGAACATTAAAGAGAATTCGATCCCATTTGGGATAAAGGAGGTTAAGGTCGAGTTACTTAATAACAAAATTTGAAAAGAAATATGAATATTTCAATTAAAATTACTCAGATCGACAAAAAAAATAGTTGACAATTTTTTTTTATGAAATCATAATTTTAGTTAATCGAATTATATATATATATATATATATATATATATATATATATATATATTGCATAATCGCAGCTATATGTTTGTTTTTATAATAATTACTCATAATTTATACTACCAAATCGTAACTACTTATACATGAAAAGCTTTTATTTTAGAATTAATATGAGAGCCCAGTAAAGCCTAAAGCTTAAGAATCAAACTAAATAGGTTGAAATACATAAATACTCCCCCATTCTGTTAAAATATAATGTAATATAATATAATATAATATATTGTAGTGTTGTATTATCTATATTTACTAATAATAAAGATATTATTATTATTATTATTATTATTATTATTATTATTATTAAAATACTGCAATACCCCTAAAACCCCATTCGAACCTTTAACTTTTTATTGGATCCCCTCATGCCTGCTATCAATTAAAATTCAATCCTTTTGTCTCCGGTAATCATAGTGTCGTTCTAATTTTAAATCGCCCCATACATTATTCATCAGTTCTCCTTTATTCGACAAATGAATCACATAACGAATGCTAATGTGGTCGAATCGCGATTCAAGACGATACAAATGAATAATTTTCGCTCAAACGTCTGAAAATGAAAGGTTTAGAAAAGAAGAAATGAAACAACTGTCTCTACCTCGCTTTAAAGGGCAGCGAAACAAGTGGGGTTACGAGATTAATTTATTAACGTCTGAGGCAATTTAACGCGATAATATTAATAAACGAAAAAATATTATTTATAGTTTGATTCGGGGCCTAATTTAATCTGATCTCCGTACGATCAGGTTAAGCTACGAAGTTAGGTTAGATTAACAGGGTTGCTGAGGGGGAGGGGACGGAGAATAAGGAATAAGCATTTAGCCAAGCGTTCAGCGAGAATAAGACAGTCATCAGCCACCCATCACATAAATATTTTTATATATACATATATATTTATGTTATAACATAAATATATGTATAACATATTGGAACACATACAGAAAAAAAAAAAAATATATATATATATATATATATATACACAAACTCAGAATGGTTCCCTGAGATATTTTATGATAAACACAGACCGTGCATAGAACAAGGAACTCTTCTGGGAAAATTAAATCCACTATAGTCCGATTAAGTAATGGTAAATGACAAATACTATAGTTTTTTCTTTTTCATGATGTTAGCGCGACTTGGGCAACGGGTCACTCGCAAAGAGGCCCCAAAAATATAGCTTCTCACCAGCTATCTGCTAGCAGATAAGATCCAGTTTTGGGACAAGATCTAGGGTTTAAAGCAGTCTAGCCCCACTATATTTAGAACCTCAATATAAGCAGAAAAAGTGAATGCAACGAGTTTTTTTTGCTTATACTGAGGCTCTAAACTGGATCTTATCTGCTTAGCAGATAGCTGGTGAGGGAAGCTATATTTTTGGTGCCTCTTTGCGAGTGACCCTTTGCCCAAGTCGGGCTAATATCATGAAAAAGAAAAAACTGTAGTGTTTGTCATTTACCATTACTTAATCGGACTATAGTGGATTTAATTTTCTCAGAAGAGTTCCTTGTTCCATGCACGGTGTGTGTGTATTATATATATATATATATATTATATATATATATATATATATGTATAGAAACGACGTAAGTATAGAGGAGCGTTCTGCACACGCGGAAGAGAAATAACGAACAAATGAAAAATGAGGTGAACCGCCCGGGAATCGAACCCAGGGCCTTCCGATTACCGGTCGGATGCGCTACCATTACACCACGGACCTCGATCAGTCATAAGTCGAAATTCTCCTACATAGGGCAGAAACCAATGCCCTGAGAGGGCACCCTCGCAAATCGTGAATATGTACATTTAACTGCAATGACCACGCAGTATATTAATGTATAGAAACGACGTAAGTATAGAGGAGCGTTCTGCACACGCGGAAGAGAAATAACGAACATTCACGAGGGTGCCCTCTCAGGGCATTGGTTTCTGCCCTATGTAGGAGAATTTCGACTTATGACTGATCGAGGTCCGTGGTGTAATGGTAGCGCATCCGACCGGTAATCGGAAGGCCCTGGGTTCGATTCCCGGGCGGTTCACCTCATTTTTCATTTGTTCGTTATTTCTCTTCCGCGTGTGCAGAACACTCCTCTATACTTACGTCGTTTCTATACATTAATATACTGCGTGGTCATTGCAGTTATATATATATATATATATATATATATATATATTAATCATACGGAAATAAAAATTCTTATCTAATGGGTTTTTTCTTTCGTGTGGGCGCAAGGCTAATTTACAGTACATTTGAGAATGTTCAATACAACTTGTTTATTTGAAAAATAAAAATGCTTTATTACTTTTACACTTTTGATACAAGTTGAATTAACATAAATTAATTAAAATATATGCATACGCGTTTTTATTTTTAAATATATATATATATATATATATATATATATATAGAGAGAGAGAGAGAGAGAGAGAGAGAGAGAGAGAGAGAGAGAGTTACCTTGCCACAGCTTCACTGTAGACAAATCCAGACATGGCTCTTTTGACGATTTCAAAACAAAGATCAGCTCCGTCCATACTGAAAGGAAAACAAAATGACGAAATAAAAACAAAGCACTGATATCCTCAGGATACATTTAATATTAACAAAAGTGTTAATTGTTAAATAACAGATAAACGTATTTATTTAATCTCCCGAAAGTCTGTTATTATGATATTTTCAAATTAGGACTCCCGCAGTGAAGGACAAAATGTCCATTAATTTCAAATTCAGATTGCTTCGAATAAACAACACTGGGAAATGCAACAAACAAACAAACAAAAACAAACAAACACAAACACAAGCACACATATATAATAAAACACGTTTCTAATCAAAGTTTGGGTTTTCAAGGAAAATAGATGTCATTTGAAAATGATATATGATAAATTTTATTGGCAGGAGACAGATCCCATAAAAAAAGTGAAAAATATCGATCAAAGTGATAACGATACCAGTAATTAAACTAAAAATTAAATTAAACAAAAATTAAATTAAAAAATTAAATTAAACAAAAAATTAAATTAAAAAATAAATTAAACAAAAAATTAAAAAATTAAAAAATTAAAAATAAAAGGAAAAAAATCAGTGAGGACTTAAAAAAAAAAAGTTATAAACGTCATAAAACGAGTAATAATAATAATAATAATAATAATTACCAAAGTTAGTACTAAAAAAGTGGCTGTAATAAAAAAGTGAAGAAGCCAGTGTAGGTGTTCAATTAAGTGGAGCTACAGACAAACACTTTCATACTAAGAATTGCATAGTCTAGAAGAGATAAAACATTATCATTATTAATAATAATAATAATAATAATAATTCCTTGTTCAAAACTTAATTACAGCGAATATACTCGTATATCTTCAGTTACTTCAATAAGGGCATAAAATCTAAAGTACCCCCTTTTAAGAAGTGTCAAATTTGAGGCAAAATGAATTGTCTTTGATGCCCAAATTACTCGGTCCTATTCAAAGGAGTGACATAACGAAGGAGTGACATAACAAAGGAGTGACAAATCGGAGATAAAATTCAAAGGAGTGACACGAAAATACCAAGAAGAAGAAAGAACAAATCCAGAGGGAAGAGAGGCTTGCAACTGTTAGGTTAGGTTAGGTTAGGTTAGGTTAGGTTTCTAGTTTTTGAAATAAAATCTTAATTTTAACAATTCTAACAAATTTTGTTTTTTTAAATAAAATTTTAATAATTATACTCCTTTGAATTTTATCTCCGATTTGTCACTCCTTCGTTATGTCACTCCTTCGTTACGGTATTTATGTCACTCCTTTGTTATGTCACTCCTTTGAAATGTCACTCCTTCGATACAGACCCAAATTACTACATTCATTATACATAATATGTATGTATACACGACTAGTGTATAGTACACTACTGGTATTTTTTATAACTGATATTTGAACTTGGGGGGGGGGGGGGGGTGACAAAAATAATTGCTTTATACAGCCTAAAAAAAAAGTCTATAGAGTTTATTCGTATGCTTAAGTTAAAGAAAGGAGGAATTTAATTTTGTAAATAGTTAAAAAAAATATATGATCAGGTTTAGAATTATTGTAAAGTTTGTAAGAGACCACCAAACTTATCAATATTTTTGGAGGGGAACCGAAATTTTTCTGAGGTTTAACTTTGAATGAAACGTAAAGATCTTTGTCGCAAAATGTACGTAAGCTAACGTTTCATCCAAACATTTCGGACATCTTCAAACAAATGACAATATTTTATTATAAAATTAAAGATAAAATTAATGTATACGATTACAGAAACATTAATTAAAAACAAAAATCATATAAAAATTATAAAAATTATATAAAAATTATAAAAATTATATAAAAATTATAAAAATTATATAAAAATTATATAAAAATTATAAAAATTATATAAAAATTATATAAAAATTTCAACTTTTTACTGTAGGATTTGTTTATTTCACAGATATTCAAAGTAAAAATATTTCAAAAATGGAGCCATTTCTTTAGAATATGTTTGTCTCTTGTTTGATTTTTATTTGAAAAGGATTCTTGAACTTTTTAAAAATATTTTCTCTTTCGAACGCAAGTTATAAAGTTTTGTAAATGTTGTTGTTTGATTTGTATTCTTGTATTCTTGCGTTCTTGTATTCTGATGATGATGATGATGATGACTGGGTGACTGACTGGCTTCTCGGTGAATCAGAGAATAAATTAAAGAAAAATTCTTTGACAAGTTTTGTCGCCGCGTTTAAAATAGCGAAAGTAAATTTGAATAAAAATGAAGTTCTCGTCGGAAGAGGAAGAAAGAGAACGTGTAATACTGCGGTAAATGGAGAAATTTCAGAAGTCGTGAAAGAATTTGTATATTTCGGGTATTTGAATGACAAAAAAGGCGCAAGAACTGCGTTCAAAACTGAAATTACAGTGAAAAAGATTGTAGTAGATTGTCCTCAACCAAGTGAGGACAGTATCTACTCATAGTTTCCCTTTGAAGACGTTCACTTTTAAGGTCAGTGATTATTTCGTATTTGTTTTGTAAATTGATGAAATAATTTTTGGTCATTTAACTGAAAATCTATTCTCATGCGACTGTCCCTCGTCTGGTTTTTTAATTTGAGAATGTTGCGTATTTCTTTCTCCCTTCCCATCTTTCAGTGATGTTTGGAGGGGTTTATCACGAGATCAAGGGTCATTTTTTAATTATTTTTCGGGTGTAAATGACGGTGAATCGCCTTTCTCCTCGTATCCAGGAAGTACGGGTTTAGTTCACATACAAACTCTCCCAGTAATTTCGGGTTTTTAACTTTTAAGCCACTGATTTTCGCTCTAAAGTTCCTTTACGTTACTTCTAATTGGATAATTCTTCATTTTTATACGGGGACCTAAGAAATGAACAAGATTCGTGTTTTGGTATCAGGAAAGTTTACGGCAAATGTAAGAAAATCAATCGTTTCGTTTCATTCAAAAATATTCCTGAAGAAAATTTCTTCGTTTGAAAGTTTGGAAAAACCTTTGAAAGCGTGTGCGATAATAATAATAATATTAATAATAATAATAATAATAATAATAGTAATATTATAGCCAGGAGTTTTTTTACCTGAATACGCAGCGAACTTAATTACTTAAATAATTCGTAAAAAATAAAGAGAAACATTAATGGTTGATCCCATTTAAGCTAAAAGAAGAGAAACTTGTTAAAAGAGATTTGCTACTTGCTTAAAAACTTCTCAAATTGAGAGAAAAGTTAAATATGATCTTGTCACCACTGATTTATAATTAACGTTTTTAATTAAAAGTTTTTACAGTTGCTTCGCTGATAAGACAACCAACTAGGAAAGACTATTGAACCCCACCCGCAAATTTATGATAAATTAATGATGGGGGCCACGAAGGGCCCCACCCAAAGCACTCCAAAATTCTTTTTGCACAATTCAAACGCTGGAAAAGGCGGAGCTCTCCAAATCAACTCGTGAACGATCAGTATGTTCAACAGAAGCTATAGGCTATAGCATAGGCTGTTTTTTATACGTAACAAGCTTTTAAATGTATGAGGACCTATAAAGGGAGGATCGAATTACTGTACAAATTATGTGAACATAGGCGCGCGAGACTTATATATCTAGACCAGGGGTGGGGAACCTTTTTTCATTGGAAGGCCGCATTTCATTTAACCAAGACCCTATTAGGCCGCATGCTGATAATTTAACATATACAGTGCAACAAAATGTCATATTTTAATCTACAATCTACATATTTACTAATTTTAAATCAAACTTGATAATACGTGAAGGTTTTTATAATAAATACAAAATTCAGCAAGTGCACAGTTATTTTTTTTAGGGGGGATAATTGACAATAGAACTAATATTAATTGAAATGATGTTAATATTAAGTGAAAAAGTGATAAACCATTTAATGACTTTTTTGTGACTGCTTATTGTGGGACCGTAGTTTTAGTTGGTCCTCCAGGTGAATATTCGTCATCTGAGATCTCAAGCGCGTTTTGATTTGAGTCGCATACGAAAACGTTGATTCACAACAGTAGGTTGTGCCGAAACAAGACAACATTCGACGAGCATGTTGGCGCAGACGTGGGTATTCAACGGCATTTTTCCATATTTCAACAGGATCCTTCTTAGTATCAAATAGAGACTTAAGGATATTATCTTCTAATAGCTCAATCAACTCCATCTGTAAATCTTCAGGTGCTTTGGAGACATCAACCAGGTGTGGTTGGAAAGCTAGTTTCAGTGTGAAGTCATGTTTCTCAAAATCTTCAAATCTTTCATCGTATTCTTCAATCAGGGAGTCTAAGACAGCTGTGTATTCTTTCACATCGTATTCTTCAATCAGGGAGTCTAAGACAGCTGTGTATTCTTTCACATCGCATTCCCTTAATGATTTGCTTGTATTTTCTTCATCAATTACCTTTGCCAGTTCAGGGAAGTGTTCAGCTGAAAGTTCCGATCGGGTAAGGATAGTTTTGAAAAAGCGCAGCTTCCTCCGAAAAGCCTGGATTTTTTGCCACATTTCATATATGGATTTAGTTTTACCTTGCAAAGAAATATTCAGGTCATTTTGCTTTGACATTACGTCACACAAAAATGCAGCATTTCTGCAGAAATCCTTTTTTGACAATTCACATGGTTCAGTGAGTTCCTCAAAACATCTTGTGATTTGTTTTCGCAAAGACAGAAGTTTTTCAAAGACTTGCCCTTGTGATAGCCAGCGCACTTTAGAATGATATGGAAGATCCACACTGAATGTTTCATCATCAAGCATAAACATATTGCGAAACTGGCGATGTCGTGATGCATTTGCTCTAATGTAGTTCACAATACGTATAACTTTACTTAATGTGTCACTGAAAACAGTAGATTTGGCACAGAGATTCTGTTGATGCAAAATACAGTGAAAGGAAATCAAGCTATCTGGATTTAGCAGTTCTTTTTATAGTAGTGCAACAAACCCTGCACATTTTCCTCTCATGGAAGGTGCACCATCTGTGCATACACTTACTAAATTACATAAATTCAGTTTCGCTTCACGGCATTTTTCTTTGAAGAGAGACAAGACGTCAATTCCACGTGTCCTCCCCGTAAGGGTACCCAAAGCCAGTAACTCCTCGTAGTATTGAAAATCTGCAGTTATAACACGAATAAAAAATGACACTTGCGCTGAGTCAGTAATATCAGTGGACTCATCCAAGGCAATCGAATAATAAGTATTTTCGCTTTGGCATATTGTATGAAGCTGTTCAGTTACATTGAGGGCTAATTCATGTTGCCGATCAGTTATGGTCCTTCTTGAAAGAGGTAGTTGTTTGTATTTGTTAACCTTGTCTGAATCTAAAGAGGCTACAACTTCAACAATGCATTCTTTTATGATTTCCACATCACTATATGGCTTACCTCTTCTTCCAAGTATATATGCTACTTTATAAGTTGCTTCAGTGATTTCAGTCCCTAGGCCTGACATCGTTTTAAATACTTGCTGTTGTTGCTGCTTTTGAAGTTTCATCTTCGTAAGTGCAGACTTTCGGGGTTCTCCTTCCAATATAGCATACTTGTGGTTCTTATGAGTTGCATAATGCTGATATGCAGTGTGTTTCTTCACTGTTGCAATTATGGCGTTGCAGAGCAAACGCATCATTTTATCTTTCTTAGCAACTATGAAATACTGCAATTCCCATTCTTCAAGGAATACTCTGTTCTCTTCCTTTAATTTTCTTTTCACAGTTTTTGACATGATTGGGGTACCAGAAGATTTTTAAATATAAATGGTACACGAATTGATCAAAGATTTACAGTTTTAAAGGAAACAAGCGTGCGTGTGACTTACGCAGGGCTATTCAAAATATTTCACCTGATTTCAAATGAGAATATTTTTTAATGTTACAAATACAGAGTGATTTGTGATACATCAACCAAAAGAAAAACTGTCCAAATTTTGTCTCTCACCTCATAAATGCTCTATGTGACTTCCCCTAGTTACACGAGCAACGTCGACACGATAGTCGAATTCCTCCCATACTCGCTCCAGCATGTCCGTTGTCACTGACTCTACGGCAGTAACAATGCGATTTCGGAGCTCATCCAAAGATGTGGGCAACGGTGGCACGTACACAGTATCCTTGACGTACCCCCAAAGGAAGAAGTCGCACGGTGTAAGATCCGGCGACCTAGGGGGCCAGCTCTGGAGCCTTCTGCTGTGCGGACGCCATTTTCACACTGACTGTTTGTTGCTAGGCTAGGCCACGGCGTGACTTTGGAGCCCTCTCGCGGTGATCTTGTAAAACTCGGAGATTTCCTCTTTCATGTGGTGTATGCCCAGTTGATGCACGGTTGATAGGTACGGAAGTATTCTCAGTTGAAATCGGATGAATCATTTTCAATAGCCCTGTATACTATTGTCAAAGCCTATCGAACCGAGTGGAAAATAAAAAAAAGAAATACATAAAGCGTACGGGCCAACGAGCAAATTAAGTATGTTGTAGAAACAAGACCGATTTTATCGCATCGTGGATCGGCAACTTTCCGAGAACAAAAAAAAAAAAAAGATCGATAAGCGCGCTGAAGGTTAGAAAGAAAGTTACCAACAAAACCTTCAGAAAGGCGTTCCCTGCTTGAATCGGAAATGTGCAAATGATACTGAGAACATCATAAAACACACACACACACACACACAGAAATATAGCTTAATGGCCATTTCTAATGGATAAAACTGTAAAGAAAGGATATGTAAGGTTCGTTTCTCGATGAGTGTATACAGTAAGTGTGTCCGAAAAGTGTGTATTATACCCAATGGGAAATAAGTGACACTCGTAACCCGATGGAAAATACATTTATTTATGGAACACTACAAAAAATGTTCGCCATTTTTTTCCAATTCACTTCAAAGAGCGATAAAATGTAACGTAATTAAGTAATTTAGTTCCTATTGGGTACAGATTTTTAGGCACTATATATATATATATCAGGTCATCCCGTAAGTAATGTCGTTTTTTACGATAGATTAAGTTTAAAGTAGTCCTACTCGGTTTAAGCATAAATTTTCCGAAGGTTATATCTAAGAGGAAATCTATCGTGTTTCGCTACATACTTTACAGACCTTGACCAGTGAAGACGTGTGTTTTGCTTTATGTGAACCCCTCATAAACATGGCGGTATCAGAAGAGCATATCAGGCGTATAATGCTTTACGAGTTAAAAAAAGGGAATAGTGCTACTGAAGCAACGCGAAACATTCAGGACGTTTATGGCAACGATATTCTGCGTGTGAGGAAATGTCAAAGATGGTTTCAAAAGTTTAGGAATGGTGACGGCTGTTTGACAGATGCAGCACGCTGTGGACGCCCTGCTGAGTTTGATGATGACCCGCTGTTAGCCGCACTTGAAGAAGACTGTTCAACAACTGTCGAAGAATTGACCCAGAAACTTAATTCATCCCCATCCACCATCCATCGACATTTGCAACAACTCGGAAAAGTGCCTAAGTTAGGAAAATGGGTGCCACATGAATTGTCGGTCGACAATCTGAGGGTGCGGGTAAACATTAGCACGGCTCTTCATTCCCGTGAACTCCAAAATCCGTTTTTGCACCGTTTAGTAACTGGTGATGAAAAGTAGATACTGTACCAGAATGTTAAGCGCCGTCGACAGTGGGTTTGTGCCGGAGAACCAGCGACACCACAGCCAAAACCAAATCTTCACCCTCGGAAGGTGTTGCTTAGTGTTTGGTGGGATAAAGGTGGTGTAATACACTTTGAAACCTTACCACACAACCAAACAATCACCGCTCAAGTCTACTGTCAACAACTGGATCGATTGAACACTGCACTAAAACAGTGGAGCTTGAGTGGGAAAAACTTCCACATCCTCCATATTCTCCAGACCTTGCGCCTTCAGATTATCATCTCTTCGGGAGTCTGCAAAACTATCTTGACGAGAAACAGTATACTTCTTTAGATGACCTGCACACCAGTCTTTGTACGTTTTTTGCCTCAAAACCGCCTGAATTTTATAAACATGGCATTGAAAAGCTTGTAGGACGTTGGCAGAGTGTCAGTGATTCCGATGGAAAATATATACTAGATTAAAAAGTTTCAGTTGAGTTTTTTTTTGTCCTTCAAATTCCGATCTAAAAAACGACATTACTTATGGGATGACCTGATATATATATACTGTATACATATGGTGGCCCAAGATAAAGTAGCCCCATTATTTCTTTTAACAAAACTCAATGGGGCTACTTTGTCTCGAGCAACCCTATATATATATATATATATAGTCGAATGCATCTACTCACAATTCGAAGACCATGTAGAGCATCCCTTCTGAAGAATAAGTCTCCAGTAGTTCCACGATGTGTTCATGTTTGAGCATATGACAAATGGTCGCTTCTCTCTTCAGGTCTAAAAAGCAAGAAGAAAAAAAGCCAAAAATAAATAAATAAAATAATAAATAGCATTTCTTTTAAAAAAAAAAATACAAACTTTAGGCAAAAACAATTCCAAATACAGGGTGTTCAAAAAGAAACGCAACCAATTGGAAAATGCATATATATCATCGTAATCTAACCATTTTCAGTCCGTTTCGGGTTGCGTTTCTTTTTGAACACCTCGTACTTCCCCAACACGGAGGGAAATAAAATTTTTTACTTAACCTTTCGTGTACACGCCTTTTTTCAACTTAACCCAACAGAAAATTCCGCCGCCCATACGAGGTTAACATAAATTCCTTTGAGGATTAAAGAGGAAAGATGGAACGAGTGAAGATCCATCAAAATTTTGACTTTTGTAAAATATTTCGCATTTCGAAAAAAAGTGATTTTGTAAAATTAAATCAAAAGAAATCAAAGGAAAAATTCATTCGAAAAGTCTTCTTTAAAGAGAATAAAATGGGTCTTCAAAGAGGTTATACGCCTTTTCACTACAATATAAGTTTTTATATATATTATATTATATATATATATATATATATGTACTCATTAGACGAAAGCGCTTGAGCACCATTTTGTGTTTCCTTTCCTTCGTGGTTTTATTCATCATAAATATTTTTCACGTGTTACCTTCGTGAAATAATTTTCATATATATTACTTTGACGCCACTCATCTCCTCTATTTGTTTGGCAATGCTGCTGCGAGCTGTTCGTACCCTGAAATGTACTTATAGGCGGAATGATGCCTGTCTTCCACTTAAGCTGTTATATATATATATATATATATATATATATAGAGAGAGAGAGAGGAGAGAGAGAGAGAGAGAAAATAGTAAATAAACAAAAATTTTTGATTGGTTTATAAAAACCAATAAATAATAAATTAATTGAATCAATATATTTAAAATGGATTTTCTTTCCCTTCATTTATTAATTCCATAAATTTATTAGTATTTATTGACTTTATAAATCAAATAAAAGAATTTGGGAAAAAACAACTCTCTCTCTCTCTCTCTCTCTCTCTCTCTCTCTCTCTCTCTCTCTCTCTCTCTCTCTCTCTCTCTCTCTCTCTCCCTCCTCTCTCTCTCTCTCTCTCTCTCTCTCTCTCTCTCTCTCTAAATATTACGTCATCAGCAATTAGATTTATATTCCCATCTATTTTTTGTGTATAATATTTTTTTATATATTCCTTTTACTGATTTTATATTCATTTTATATCAATTTTATATTACATTGGAATATATTGAAAAAGTACATCGGTCCAAAATATAAAATTAAAATTAAATTTTTTGCTAATTTAACACTTTAATTCCAGCAATTTACGCTTTAAAAATTTTATTTTTGGTAAAATTTGTTAATATAGCCTTCGAATAGAACCGCCAGCGTTAGTAATTTAGTAGATAACACCCATCTCCCTATAAGCAGAATCGGGGGTTCGAATCCTGATGATTCTGGTAATAATTATAATGTTAATAATACAGGAGTTACAGCAATAGTCCGCATTAGTTGGCCTGAGCTCTGTGATTATTATTATTATTATTGATTAGAACCAAAAATGAGATTCAGTGATTCCAGGAAAAAAGGACACTATATATATATATAAGGGTGTCCCAGGAGGAAATGTCAAGAATGCACCATTTGACTCTTTGGGTATTTCTAAGTAGAAAGTATTATATCGACATGTGCCTGATTCCCAACCGTTACCGAGATACAGGCCTCTACATTTGGGTAACTAAAACATAATAAAAAGCCGATCTTAGATAATATTCAATGACATTTAATGATACATTGGCAACTGTGCAGATCCTCACATTATTTATTTACATTATTTATTTAGGTACGTCTTAACACGTGCTCACTGAGTCACGTTTCTTTTCAGGGTGTGTTGTGTACTCTGCAAACGTGGAGGTGCAGTGCTCAAGCAACATTTCAAGCCATGCCGGCAGTTTTAAATCAATGGTTTCCGGAAAGGTGGATTGGAC
>JAJOZX010001605.1:740000-860921 GCA_023014485.1 Bathynomus jamesi
CATGTTATATTTTATGTGCTATTAAACTATGATCACATTTGTCGAACGCTTTAGCAAAATCCGTGTTTATGACATCGTAGTTTTCATTGCTTTCAAGTGTGGTGTCTCTAATATTACTTCTTATTATTTGTTATTACTTGTTTCAATACGTGTTTTATGGTTATCTCCTTTAGTCATAATTTTTAGTTTGCTTGTTTTTCAATGTATTATTGTTTGATTTATCTTTTATACTGACAAGAAGATTGTAATATGTTATGGAATTTATATCCTGCCAATAAAACTTATAATAATTATTATCATCATCATCAATACTGTTATAGTGCTCTATTAGTTGCGATAAGCATGATATTCCTGATCGGAATCCGCGCTGGTTCTCATTGAATCTTTCTTGTGTCCCCAAGAAATCATAGATTTTCTTTCTAACCATTCTTTCAAATACTTTGGTGAGATGGGACGTTAGTGACACTGGTCTATAGTTTTTTACTTAAGATCTATCCCCTCCTTTATATATAGGGAGAATGTTTGCTCTTTCCAAGATGCTCGGTATTTTCTGTGTCGAGGGATCTTCTCCATATCCAATATTGGGGGTGCAGCTATTTCATTTTTACAGTTTTTAATCAATAAGGCGTTCCATTTGTCCAGACCTGCGGCTGAATGTGATTTCATCTCTCCAAAATATAGCTCGCACTATATCTTCTGGGGTAAAATCAAAGTGTGTCATATACTCTCCCTGTAATTTCTCTTCAAAGAATGCATCTCTGTCAGGTACCACTTTGTCACTTTTTGGGTACTGAAAACTTTTCTTTACGCGGGAAGGAGGGGGCCAAGGGCAAATGCCCGCAAAAGCGCCCATCCCATACAAGAAGAAGAGAGCCAAAATCAAGGTCTACATAGACACTCTGTGTTTGAAAGATGAGAGGTCATAAACAGGAGGAAAGATGGATTGAAGAAGATTGTTCAGGGTTGACCGGTTGAGTAGATGAAAGACTGAAAATACCGATTAACTCTTGCAGTAGATAGTTGGACAGAAAAGGAATGAGAAAGTGTAGAAAGTCTGGTACTGCGTGCTCTCCTTAAAGGAGGAGGCATGCAGTTAGAGAGTTCAGAAGAGCAATGTCCGTTATGATAGCGATAGTAAAGAGAGAGTGAGGCAACATTGCGGCGAAGAGAAAGAAATTGAAGACAATCAGTAAGAGGCGAGGAATTGATGAGACGAAAAGCCTTTGATTCCACCCTGTCAAGTACGGCTGTGTGGGTTAAACCACCCAACACATGAGAAGCATACTCCATACAGGGGCGAACAAGACCCCTGCACAGAGACAGCAACTGAGTGGGGGTGAAGAAACCGCGGAGGCGGTACAGCACAACTAACCTCTTAGAAGCTATTTCAGAAAGAGAGTATATGTGATCTTTCCAGGAAAGATGAGAAAAGGAAACGCCAAGAATGTTAAGAGAAGAGGAAGGATTGAGTTGTGTGTTGTTGAAGGTAAGGGGATAGTCGTGTGGAAGATTGTGACGAGTAGACAGATGGAGGAACTGAGTTTTTGAGGCACTGAAAGTCACAAGGTTTTCTCTGCCCCAATCAGAGATAGCAGAAAGATCAGAGATCAGGTCCCCCATAGCCGCCCCACGCGAATCATGGAGTGACTGTTGAGAGGGACGCTTTGGGAAGAGGGTGGAGAAGTAAAGAGTGGAATCATCGGCATAGGAGTGAATAGGAGAGGAAGTGCGAATTAAAAGATCACTAATAAATAAAAGGAAAAGAGTAAGTGACATGATAGAACCCTGAGGAACACCACTGTTAATAGCTTTAGGAGAAGAACAGTGGCCATCTACAACTGCAGATATAGATCGGCCAGAAAGGAAATTAGAGATGAAGGCACAGATAGAAGAATAGAAACCGAAGGAGGGCAGTTTGGAAATTAAAGATTTGTGCCAGACTCTATTAAAAGCTGGATATGTCTAGCGCAATAGCAAAAGTTTCACCCACCGAAATCTCGAAAGGAGGATGACCAAGAGTTAGAGAGATATGCAAGAAGATCGCCAGTAGAGCGTCCCTTGCGGAATCCATATTGACGATCTGAAAGAAGATTGTGAAGAAAGGTGTTTAAGAATCTTCTTATTAAGGAGAGATTCAAAAACTTTGGAAAGGCAAGAAATCAAAGTAATTAGACGATAGTTGGAGGGTTGAGAGCAGTCACCCTTCTTTGGGAAAGGCTGAATCAAAGCGAATGAAAGGAAGTAAAGTTGTTGAAGAGGTTCTTAGCTAGATGCCAGAAAAGCGAGAAGAATTAGAATTGGATAGATTTTCCCATTTTTGTCGGATGAAGGAATTTTTGGCGAGTTGAAGAATAGATTTTGCACGATTCCGGGCAGAAATATAAGCTGAGTGAGAGTCAGGAGTTAGATGGCGACGGTACCTTCTAAAAGCCTCCTCTCTGTTGCGGTAGCATTAGGACAAGTAAAGTTAAACCAAAGTTTTTTTTGCATTAGTAGTAGGAATAGAATATGGAATGTACACCTCCATGCACGAGAGAATCACCTCTGTGATGCGCTCAGCACACCCAGAAGGGCCCCGGCCACGGAAGCAGTAATCATTCCATGGAAAATCACAGAAGTACTGCCTAAGGGCCTCCCAATCAGCGGTGCCTCCTCTTGGGAGGATCCAGAGGCCGAATTGGAACGATAGGACAGGAAACAGATATAAGATTGTGATCGATCGGAGGAGCCCAACGGAGAGAAAAGTTTTACATAGTAAGAAGGATGAGAGGTAAGAAATAAATTCAGAATGTTGGGCCTATCTCCAAGGCCATCGGGGATACAAGCAGGGTGCTGTACAATCTGCTCTAGGTCATTTAGGATAGCAAAGTTGTAAGCTAGTTCACCAGGGATGTCAGTGAAATGGGAGGAAAGCCAAAGGTGGTGGTGAACATTGAAATCTCCCAAAATGAAGATTTCAGCAAAGGGAGAGCGAGATAGAATGTATTCCACTTTGGAAGTGAGGTAGTCAAAAATTTTGGATAGTCAGTAGAATTAGGAGAAAGGTAAACAGGGCAGATGAATTTAGTTTGAGATTGTCATGTAAGCCGTAGCCAGAGGGTATAGAATTCGGAAGATTCGAGTTCGGGAATATGAGAACAAGTTAGGTCATTGCGTACATATACGCAACATCCACCTTTGGACATTGCGTACATATACGCAACATCCACCTTTGGAGTGAAATTGAGTATAGAGAAAGTAAGAGGGTACAGAAAAGGGGTTGCTGTCACTCGTCCCAGACCCCTGAGTTTCAGTGAGGAAAAGAAGATGAGGTTTAGAGGGGGAGAGGTGGTGTTCAACAGACTGAAAATTTGAGAAAAGGCCACTAATGTTGCAGAAGTTTAAGAAAAGTGAATGAGACAGAGGTCCAGAATATCTCGAATGGGCGGTAGCAGATCCAGCCCCTCTGCCCAGATCTGCGTTCCCGGTATTGGCAGTGAGGGGGGGGGAGCCAGAAGTGGGGACATTTATGGTCTCTTCTCCATGGGACTCAGAGGGTCTTGAAGTTGATGTCTTTTTTTTTTTAAATTTTGAAAAGATTATGTAGTGTGTAAGATGCATGGGTATGTACGGGGCTCCAATAAACCTTAGCCCCCCCCCCGCCCATGGCCTAAACCATTAGAGGTACAGTAAAACTAAACATACCTTACAAAAGAGAATTTAATCCTGCATTTAATGAGAAACAATTAAAACTTGGTGTTCCTGCCACTGGCTTCCAAGACAGCCTGAATTCACTTTGGGTAGCTTGCCAAAAGTGACGTGAATAGATTTGATCGTTACGCAAATTTGCTAAAACAGTTTCAATGTCTTGCGTCATTGTATCCTTCGAAAATCGATTTGCTGCAGGTTCTTGAAACAAGAGACATTCAACCTTGTCCTTTATAACTGATCCAATGTGTCCACAGACGTTCAGGTCAGGAGAATTTCCTGGCCATTCTTCATTTCCAAAGAAATCGACCTCATGGTTCCGCAACAATTGAGTGGCTAATGCCTTAAAGCAGGGGGCCTTATCGTGCAGAAGTGTGACCTGATCGACATCCATAACATTGTTTGGGTTTCTTAGAAAAGGAATGACATGCTGGGATAGAATAATACCACGAAAATACTGTCCATCCCAACTCTGACCATTTGGCTTCAGCACCCACATGAGCTTCTTTGCAGTGAACAAAACAAACACACCAACACAGTCTGGACTTTTTAATAATTCGCGATAATGTTCATTGTCATCGATTTCATCTGGTGTTGTGGCCCACATTCGATCATTTGGGTAGTTAGGCCGACGTGTTAAGTAAACAAAAAATTCATAGGAGACAGCTAAATGCATGAAATCATCCACATCCCAATCTTCAAGATAATGGGCAAACCACATTCTGTCATCGATGTTAAGTTGAGTTTTTCTTGGCTTTGGAAGTTCATGCTAAGGCTTTAAACCTTGCCTATGACGGTACAGTCGAATGATCTCACCACTAACGAGATCTTTCTCTCAACACTTCGATCTCTCTAGAAAGTTTAGCACAGCTGTTTTTCCGCTTATGCGTACCGCTTTCAATGATGTCCTTTGTTTCCTTAGAGAGTGGCAAATTTGGGCGCCCAGATTTGGTTGTATCCATTTCACATTCATCCAAAGTTATATTCCAATTTCTTTTGACGAAGTCCTCACTTCTTCGCAACTTTTTGGCAACCCATGAACGTGTTATAAAGGTGGCTCCAGCATCACGAGCTTCCCGAAATGTTATTGCTCGTATGCGATCTATCACACGTTGCCTCTCCGAATCACCAATTAATTGAGAAGCCATTATATTATCACTTTATCAGCTAGAGTAATTTTAATACCTGCAATAAATAAAGAATTTTATATATTTTTATAATCACTAAAAACTATTTCCATATAAGTAAACATGTAAGCTGCAAATGGGGGGGCTAAGGTTTTTGGAACCCCTTAGTGAGGAATAGGGAGAGAAGTGTGTGTTTGAGAGCATGCTGGACTGCTCACAGGGTAGATGAGACGGAAAAAGATCAGCTGAGGAGGACAGTGACAGGAGAAACGGGAATTTCAGCACTCTATCTTCTGTCTAACTCCCTCCTCCCCGGAGTACTTCCCTGGTCGATTGGTGTCTACAGTACAATCTCCTCCTTACGATTCGTATTAGGCTTTCAGTATGTCGGATATTTCTTTTAACTCGTCGGTTAGTTCATTATTTCTTTTCCTTAAGGGCCCGATAGTGGGGTCGCGTTCTTGTTTTCCTATTCGCATAGCTATAGAAGTATTTTGGGTTTTCCTTTATTACTTCCGCATTTTTCTTTTCTTTCTCTATGTGGCCCTTAATTAGGGGGTTATATTTCCCTATTGATACTCCTCAGTTTTTCTTGTATTACTTTTCTGGTATTGTTGTCTGTGCAATAAATTAATTTCGTAGTTATTCTCTCTCTCTCTCTCTCTCTCTCTCTCTCTATCTCTTATATCTCTCTCTTATATATATATATATATTATTTTTTTTTGTGCTGTTCTTATCAAAACTTGTATTGGAAGGCCACACCCAGAATCTGCTTGAATATTAGTCTGCCTTTTATATCACCGACATCAATATTATCCTGAAAGCTGTGCCGAGTTTCAGTTTCATAAAGGAAAAATTAGATAACGCTCTTCAATATATTATTCACATATTGATGGAGAGAGAGAGAGAGAGAGAGAGAGAGAGAGAGAGAGAGAGAGAGAGAGAGAGAGAGAGAGAGAGAGAGAGAGAGAGAGAGAGACTTTTCGGTCCACTCGGAAAGGGTCCTGTTATTAATCTAATGCATTTTTTAACTATTCTAGCAGTCGTAGAAAACTGGATAGAAAAGCATAAGGTTCTCTCCCCACCACCCGCCCCTTCCAAACCAGAGGCGGGTACGGAAAAAGGTTGAAGAAAATACCTTGACCCTAGAAAAGTAATCAAAGAAATTTTACGAGAAACAGGAGAATATATAAACTATCTCGACAATTACGTTATGCACACGAAGAAGTCGTACACTCGATAGCACCATTGTATAAACTAACTAATAATATATTTGTGGTTATCTCATATCAACTAGCTACTTGGTATCGTCACAGAAGCCTCCAACATATGTTTTGATTTTATAGAAAATATTTACACCTCTATTTACCTGGATATCGAGTCAACGAATACCCAGTGGCCCACTCCAGGTTAGCCTCAAAAGAATTAATCAAACTCTCCATGTCTACACCCATGTACGCGCAAAGCCATCACTCCGGCAAAGTGATGAAATGCTTCTACAGGAAAGGGGTTAAAACAGGAATTGAGAAAGGAAGTCAGATTTTCCACACCATGCCCTCCCCCTTCACATGCACCCAGCCATTGAAGAGGAAAAAAAGAAATAGGGACAGCAGAAACGCAACGTTACCTCACATACGAGTAATCCATGCTATGCATTTTTTTGTTGTTTTTTGTTCATTAGAAAATTATATACAGTATTTCTACGAAATACTTATCTAATTTATTAACAAGGCAGGCAAGTGTGTGAGCGTGTATCTTGGGTCTCCCGCCGTGAAAGGTGTTTATGCGACAAGTGACATAGTGAGTCGTTCATACTTCGCGGTGTTATGCCATCATGAGAGTAGAGAAAATCTCTTTTCGGCAAGGAATATCAGTAGAGGGTCCCTGTATCTATCCCCGTGTACTTGTCCCTTATGGAGAATGAGGGTTTGTGGGTGACCACCCGTTGTTGCTATGGCGAATTCAAAAATCTCCCACTTAGAAGTGTTTATGAGGCAAGCGATAAAAAAATAAGTTGCTCGATGGCTGATCATGCTATCTAGGGCACAATGCAACCAGAGACGTCACGTACGGGGAGGACTAAGTGACAGGAGGAAATGTTTAAACAAACTCCTGCGGAGTTACGTTATAATACTATTTTTAAAATACTTATTTAATTGATTCTTAAATTATGTTCCATGTGGAAACAGTCTTAAACCCTGAATGTTTTAGAACTTTGGCCAGCCCATCTTTAAACATATTTACACTTTGGCTTGAAACGACCTCCGAAGTAAATTGGTTCAAAATATTAACTATTTTATAGAAGAGGTACTAAATGTTTTAGTTTCAATTTAAAACCATTATTTCTTGTAGAATTGGTATTAAATGAGAATAATTTTCTGTAGTCTAACCTGTCTATTCCATTGAGAATCTTGAAAACTTAAATAAACTGACCGTACAATCTCCTGGTCTCTAAAGTAAACAGATTTAAACGCCTAATCTACATTCGTTGTTTTGAAGTCTCACTGAAGGAATCAATTTTGTGGCACTTGTACCCTTTCCAACCTTTCCGTATCCTTCCTAAGGGATGGAGACCAAAACTGTACACAGTACTCGAGTTGAGGTCTAACTAGTGAATTGTAAAGAGACATTACAATCTCCTTATCCAGTCTTTTAATATAATCTAGTACTTTTAAGGCCCTATTTTCGACTTCTGCACAGTGCTTTGACGGTTTGCGATCATTACTAATATAAACTCCTAAGTCTTTCTCTATATCGGTCTCAGTCAAGTTCTTCCTCAACAGTGATTAATCGGTCTTCGGGTTTTTGCAACCTATGTGCATTACTGTACATTTTTTCAAGTTGAATGGCATCTGCCCTGCAGCGGACCATTCGTCCAACATATCAATATCATTCTGAAGCGTTCTTGCGCCCTCCTCATTACATACACTATTTCCTAACTTGGTATCGTCTGCAAATTCAGAAATTATACTGAGGAGCCCAACGTCTATATCGTTAATATACATGATAAAAAGTAAAGGACCCAGAACGGAACCCTGTGGAACCCCAGTGGTGACGGGGGGCCACTCCGAAGCGATTCCATTTATTCGCTCTCTGCTTTCTCTCTCTTAACCAATCTCCTCTAACTTTAGTCATCAATGTCGCGTGAGAGACTTTGTCAAAGACTTTTTGAAAGTTCAGACACGCAATATCTATTGCTGTAGTTGAGTCTTACAAAGTTTACATATTATGGAAAAATTCTAACAGGTTTGTTAGACAAGATTAATGTCCTTTTCATGGACCAAATGACGCCCCCCCCCTCTTCTCCCGCAGGGGTTCTCCAATCGGCTCTTGCTGAATTGTTAATTTCGTCGACATTCCTGCCGATTCATTTTTGTTGGCAAATAAATCCATGTTTATTTGTTTAATACGGAATCTAATGCTTCATTATTAACCCGAAGGCCATTAATATTGTTCTGTTTAACCCTTTAATGCCCATGGCTTATTCTCCATAATGAAGACTGAATAAAATCGTCTGGCATCGACCATGTATAGAGCAAAGTATTAAAGCGATATGATGGTCGGCAAAGTGTTAAATCATATTATCAATTATTGGGTTTTGTTTATAAGTTTATAAAGCCTAAAAAAGTAAAGCCTAAAGCCTAAAACTTAAAGGCTAAATTAAAATAAAATAAATAATCCAATTTAACAATTATTTATTTTGTTAAAAATCATTTTAACGAAAAAAATTGTGTTTAGTTTGTAAAAAATAAAGAATTACTCAGTTATTAAATTTTTATATTTATTCATTTACAGGGTGGGCGGAAAGTAGCTCCCTATTTTGGATTGGTAAAAAAATACGTATATTATCCATTTATTTCAGAAAAAATAATATGACAAGGTAGGCATACATGGTAGGTTTTCTCTAAAATTCAATGTGGGCTCCAAATCTTTCCACCAGCTTCTGGAGCCGCCCAGGAATGGCGTCCACTGACTTTAGCAGGAACTCCGGCTGGATGGAGGACATGACTTCCCGAATTCGGTCCTCCAGTTCTTCCAATGTCCTCGGTTTGGTGCGGTAGACTTCTTCCTTTACCCACCCCCAAAGAAAGAAGTCGCACGGTGTCAAGTCGGGGCTCCTGGCTGGCCATTGATGTGGACCACGACGACCCATCCAACGCCCAGGGAAGTGGGCATCCAGCCACTCACGGACAACAAGAGCGAAGTGCGGAGGGGCGCCATCTTGCATAAATATCAGATCGTCGATGTTCTCCCATGTGCTGACAACCGGCCAGACCTCGTTTCGCAACATAGCAAGGTACCGCTCAGCATTCATGGTGTTGCGCAGAAGGAACGGGCCCACAACCTGATCTGAGGTCATACCACACCACACCGTTACACTGAACCGATTCTGCCGTTTTTCAGCGGTAACCGTGCGACTTCTTTCTTTGGGGGTGGGTAAAGGAAGAAGTCTACCGCACCAAACCGAGGACATTGGAAGAACTGGAGGACCGAATTCGGGAAGTCATGTCCTCCATCCAGCCGGAGTTCCTGCTAAAGTCAGTGGACGCCATTCCTGGGCGGCTCCAGAAGCTGGTGGAAAGATTTGGAGCCCACATTGAATTTTAGAGAAAACCTACCATGTATGCCTACCTTGTCATATTATTTTTTCTGAAATAAATGGATAATATACGTATTTGTTTACCAATCCAAAATAGGGAGCTACTTTCCGCCCACCCTGTATTTATTACATTCACAATTCCCTCCCCACCCCGCCACCATCCGCTGCCACCCCTACTTCTCCTCTACATTCGCACCAAATTTGGAGGACAAGTAGGGTTCAGGGGCTATAGAATTGGACGAAATAAGATCTTTCGGATACGACTTTCCCTTGGGAAGGATCTAACGTATAATCAAGCTAAATTTTCACCTAATTCGTGAAGGTAGATAGATTTTAGGGTTCAATTTTGGATCTCAAAAAACCTTTTTCGGAATCAAATTTTTTGTGATGTAAGAGTAACTACAGAAATGTAAAAGTAATTTCAATGATCTAAATTAAGATATCAATCGATTGACTCCAGATTTGTAAAACAACTAGATAGATATAAAAAGGAAGAAATTAATAAACTAGAAGAAACGCAGAGACATTTTACAGCAAAGATTGATGGCTGCAAAGAACTCAACTACTGGGGAAGACTACGTAAATTAACTCTGTACACCCTGGAAAGAAGAAGAGAGAGGTACACCATAATCTACATATGGAAAATGATCGAAAAACTGGTACCAAACCTCAAACTAAACCCAATTACCATTCAAACAACGCTGGAAAATAGGAGTCAGAATGTGTAGTGTTCCCACATTAAAGGCCCGACAAAGGAGCTCCTCAACACTGAAGGAAAATAGCTTGGTTTTCAGGGGGCCAAGATTTTTTAACCAGCTTCCGAAGGATCTCAGAAACGTTACAGTTGTCAAAGTTGAAGTAGTCGAGAGAAGACTAGACGCCTGGCTCAGGACGGTACCAGAGGAGCCGGGTGTACCTGGCTATGTGCGGTGGAGAGCGAAAGAGAGCAACTCGCTCCTCCACCAAGCCAGGCCTAGAGGCGGGGCCACCAGCTTGACCTTCGTGCGAAGAGAGACAAACACACGGAACTTAAACGAGGTTAACGACGATATTTAAATATAGTTTATGAGGTATTCTGAGCTCAACTCCTCCCGACGTATGTTAATTCCAAATTTTGAGATCTGGGACAAAAATGAGATCCCAAAAGATCGGAAAAAGAGGAGTAACTATTGTGTCACTGATATCGATCAGAACAGTGTTCGAAATACGGGGTGGGGGGGTCAGAGGGGTTTGATCCCCTAAATCTAAATGGGACCCATGGAAATGTGCTGTTCAAGGGAACCCGGAGTCGGTCCTGTAAAACCCCCTGTAAACTAAAGCTTTCAAGTTTTAATTTAAATGAAATCCCCCCCCCCCCTGTATTTCGAACACTGGCTCAGAAAGCAGGATTCTCCTGTCAGGCAACACTAAATATGCAGGGTACGTAGAGTTTCAAGCCTAAAAAGGTACTTCACTAAAATGCTATCATCTCATTTTCTACATCTTCAGGGGGACTTTTATATTTCCATTCCTCCATAGAATTTCCTCGTATTAAAATATCAAAAAATGCCAAATTCAAATTCAGTTTTTGACACGCTCCTATACTTTAAGAAGATACGCTTCACTTCTCTCAAATATTTACAATTTTTTATTTTATTTGATTTAAAGAGGCGGAGGAGGGTATAGAGAGAAATCAGTTAAAAAAAAAAATATTCTTATAAAAATCAGCAAATTGAACGTGCTATCGGTGCGAAAGGGACAAAAGGTATGTATTTATTTTTCAAGAGAATCTGAAGCTAAACTTTATGTAATAAATGAAAAGTAAAAAAAAAAAGTGAAAATATAAAAAGTTAAAAGGAAATTAACTTCATATTTATAAACTTGCATTAAATATTAACAAATGATTTGGTAAATTAGTTTATCAACAAGTTTCACCACTAATTACACAGGATGTCCATAATGTCTTGCCACTCCAGTTTTTCTTTCAGACCCATTTGAAATGTATGATAGTAGCAAATTATACGATTGAACAACGCATATTGGCCAGTACTTGGGTCCATGAGCGACCACGTAATGACAAAATCAGGATCAATCCCAGAATAGGCACCTGAAATCATTTTTAGGTGCTTAATCTGGGATTGAGGCAAAACACAGGTGCTTAATCTGGGATTGAGGAGAAAAAAAATATAAACAGTTTTTAGAGATATAATTTCATTGTTTTTATCAATATTTGAAAAAATCAACTCTAACCTAACCTAACCTAACCTAATCTTTTGCTATATCTTCTGCTTTTTTGGTTAGTTTTGCTATTCGGGTTCATATTGCAGGAATTTATAATATCTAAAATTTTTCTTTATTCATTAAACCACTTTAAACCTTTTATAACTTTGCCTTTATTACATTTGTAATAAACTTTGTATAAACAATAAATTTTGTAATCATCAGGTTTTTTTTATTTAATTCCTTGCAAGGTGCCTATTCTGGGATTGAGGTTGAACGCAGGTGCTTCATCTGGGATTGAGGTACATCAGGTGCCTATTCTGGGATTGACCCCAAAATCATTGACCGATTCAATGGTGCAGCTCCTCCAAAGAGGAGCTGCACGATTGAATCGGTCCTGGAAGTCTGCATGAATATTTTCAATGGTTTTGTCATTACGTGGTCGCTCATGGACCCAGGTACTAGTCAATATGCGTTGTTCAATCTTATAGTCACTGCTATCACACACTTCAAATGGGTCTGAAAGAAAAACGAAAATCAGTTAGTATTTTACTGGGGGTGACAAGACATTGAGGACACCCTGTACATAGAGTACTCATACTTGTTTACTGTCTTTCATGCGCATAAGATTTTATAGTTTTTCATGAGAAATTTTATCTGATCTTTGGGGATTCTACGCTTTACGAAATCGTAAATTATGTATTTAATGGACGTATAAATAAAAGTCTATATAAAAAGTAGTATATAATATTACGACATAAGTTAGTTCCGATTTTTAGATTCCATCACTACATCGCTCATTTTTATCTCCTGAGCTTAATTTTAATAAAAGTTTAATTTCCAACACTCAATAAGTTGGTACATATATATATATATATATATATATATATATATATATATATATATATATATATATATATATATATACAATATACAAAGCTTTAGATTATCAAACGTGCACAACAATCTATGTTGAGGCTTTGAGTCAAATTTCATTAACATACCCTATAAATAGTTTTCGAGTTATATGGACGTAACTCTCAAATTCATGATGAAATGTCGATAACTAAATAAATATTTATATCTAACAATCAATTAACTTATCGACTTGGTTCCATTCGTCGGCTTTATATAAGTTTTTATTGTTTGTGTGTGTTTCATATGTACACCACTTAATAATTTTTTCCTTACGAAATTTTCAAATTTGATTATTTGGGGTGTTTCATATACAGTATTTGCAAATTACGAAGAGCCAATGCAGCAAGAAATTGTAAACTATATATGAGGACCTCCGAGGAAGAAGTGGCTAAGCGACAAAAGTAAAAAAACGCCAGAAAAAGCAGTTAAACGTTGTATAAAATTTTGAAAGTTGTCATAACTTTTGAACTTCTTAAGATATTTCGTCGAAATAGCTTAAAAAGTTCAAAAGTTATGCCACTTTCAAATTTGTAAACATTTTTACTGCGTTTTCTGGTGTTTTTTACTTTTGTCGTTTAGCCACTTCTTCCTAGGAAGGCCTCATATGGAATGAAAGAATGAATATGGCCTAAAGATGGCGGAGCTCATACTTTCTGGTCCTGTCGTTCCCTCTGCTTTTATCTCCCGAAATTCATGTTTGAAAGAGCCTGATTATATGATATATAATTAATTCTTACCTTTATGTATCATCATATGCAGAGAGCTGTAAGTTATAAATAATGAAGAACGGTCTATTTTTAAATAACCTACGGAATATTATTCATATACTATGGAAAGTTTCCGAGTTGAGTGCCTATACATGGGTATAAAGGCATCTGCGAAAGATGTAAGGCTCTAGTCACGCAGGTGCTTCGGTTAGTTCCTTATCAATGATGGGTTCTTCAGGAATTGTGTCAGTTTTGTATGCATAAATAAATAGGGCATTGAATCCTTCTGGATTATATTTTCTAAAATAATTTCAGAAGTACAGTTCGTGGGAAAATATTAATCGATCTGTGCGCAAAGGAAATGCGTATATCTACACAGAGAAAAATGTTTTGACTCAAAAATAAAGATTTTTCAACAAAATTTTTGTCTTATTCAATCAGACAGTTATAAAATTAATTTTATTGTTAATAATTTGTTTCGATAAGCAAATATTTAGTCGAGCAAAATCTGCGTATTTGCTCAAAATCTGCGTATTTGCTCGTATTCTAATTTTTTCGTTTTAACTTAACTACTACATATTCACTTGCGTATATTATACATAGAGAAATGAATATATATAGATTGGAACCGTTCTTATAAGATTCTTCACGGAACGTACAGTCTTTTTTTCTCGTTACGCCACTTCGAGTTAAGGAAGCATTTAATAAATTGGGTATTTATAGTTTTGCTCTACATTAGGATTATAATTAATTAATTTTTTTTTGGTGAAAATTTTTATATTTGCGTTTTATATTCAGAAAAAATTTCAAAAATACACTTCTTTTTTTTTTTAAATTAAAACAACTAATATTTACCTTTTATGGATGGGTGCATGCACGCATAGGCCTATATGAATGCATAGGTTATCGTTCAGAAATATAATTTACTAGTGTATTTATATAGCAGTCGCAACTAAAATTTGCACTAACAAAATGAAGCTCAAAAATGCACAGGGTATCTCTAATTAAAACAATTATAAATTGGCACGCCACACGCTTATCGGAATTCGATTATTACCATTACAGAGGGGTAACTACTAATATGAGCAACCAAAATGGGTGGGTCCTCTATTCTGTAAATACATAAACATTTTTCTTTAACTGTAGACTGCTATTCAAAATGTAAAAATATTCGTAAAAAATCGGTTAATTAAGCTACTGAGTCTTTATACACGTTATTTTAAGGCAATAAAAATTTTCTATACCATGCAATGCTAACAAGTATAAAATGTTAACTTTAGAATTTCATAAATATTCATATATAAACCAAAGAAAGTTCAGGTTTAGTGTTTATATCACATGTAGTCGGGTTAAGAAGGTGATTAAAAAGATAAAAACTGATGCTTTTTTAAATATATAAAAAATTATATATTTGTATTACTTTCAGCTTTAAGTTAGGAAAAAATAGAGCACAGCCATACTAATTGTACATCCTAAAATACTACTAGCTTGGAAATGCAATGTTAAAATTAAGCTCTACTCTAACAGATTGTATGTGGTACATGGCAAGGTACTGTAACAGACTTATTATACCCAGTCTTAAGAGATATTTTTCTTAATTAATGGATAAATACATAAGTAAACTCAGGGCCGTTTCCTGGCATAAGCAAACTAAGCGGCCGCTTAGGGCGCCGCTGCTACTAGGGGGCCCCTAGATAGGCTCCCAGGTCATAGCTCAGTGGGCAAGAATAGGAATATAGCTGAATATTATTATTATTATTATTATTATTATTATTGTCGTATTAATTAAAGTTTTTGTATGAGACAAATGTGATAAAACGGAGACAAACGAAACGTATTGGTATTGGTCGTTATGTGTAAATAACTATTGTGAGATCTTATTTCTATATTATTTAACTTTATTCTTACTATATGCTTATACTTTCCTAAATGCTTAATTTTTCTAGTATTGTAAAACATTATTTCACTAATTTACTAATTATTAAGAGATTTTGTAACACTTTAAAACCTAGGATTATTTTCGTTATGTTTTCAAGTTTATTAATTCTTTTCTCATCTTTTTCAGATAATGTGAATTTTCTTGGTTAAAACCTAAATGGTCTGATTATTTGAATGTATTTGATTAACGTTACAATTATAACAATTATTATTATTATTATTATTATTATCATGATTATTATTATTATTTAGCAGATTAGTTGTGGTTAACTAGATGTGACTTCGTGCATCTTGGAAAATAAAACGACATTATCCATCAGGAGCTGAAAAATGGAAAAGAAGAAAATAGAGGAGGAGAAGCTTTCCAGTAGCACAGGTGAGATGTGCCACTTGTATAGTTTTATGATTACAGTTCAGGCAACTAGGTTAGGTAGCCATCAAGCTAGACAAGTGCTCAGGAATCGTGTAGAGTAAGCTAGTCTCTGTAATATTTATAATATTTCGAAATGTGAAATTTAATGGATCACATCACCTCAAATTCTGTTCACACAGATCAATTATCAAACAAGATAAGAAAGAGTATTTTAGCAAAAATTAACAGAATATGTAATGTTATGTTCTTCTCAGGAGCACTACTGAAATATTTGGAAAAGCCATCCTCAGCAAAGCCTGATGAGCATCATGAGCCAACAGCAGGACCATCCTCTATGCAACCTCAAACACCAGTAGAAGTAGAGTCTGATGAGCCAACAAGTGGCCCATCTTCTGTTCAGCTTCAAACACCACACACAGGCATTTCTACTGAGCAACAAGAACCAAGATCTGCTCCACCGCTTGATCCGTATGACTGGCCAGTTGTCCTGTCAGATGCCTTGAAGACAGATCTGGTGCCTCGAGGACCATTTCAAATCAGTCTAGATTTCACATTCCCTAAAAGAGAGGACGGTAGAAGCGTTCATCACAGAACATTAATTAATGGGGAAAAAATAAAGCGAAGCTGGCTGATGTACTCTAGAAGGAATGATGCTCTTTATTGCTTCTGCTGCAAGTTGTTTTCAAGGAAGTCGTACAAACTAATTATGGATGGACTTTCAGACTGGATAAACGTTGGTTCGCTTCTGAAAGGCCATGAAAATAGTTCAGAACATGCAGATAACATGGCAACATGGAAGGATCTGGAACTGGGGCTAAAAACTGGGAGGACCATTGACCAAACTTAAATGTCATTAATGGAGGTAGAGCGAAGACGCTGGCGAGATGTTCTCACACGTCTTGTAAGTATAATCCAATCACTGGCAGAGAGAAACCTTGCTTTCAGTGGGTCTTCCTCTACATTGTACAATCGAGACAATGGCAACTTCTTGAAGGAGGTTGAGCTGCTTGCCAAATTTGATCCAGTGATGAAACAACACATCAGCAGAGTCGAAAGCGGCCAATATAGTCATTCAAGTTACCTAGGAAACATCATTCAAAATGAGCTCACTGGGTCCATTAGTGGGAAGATCTTGGATGTCATTGTTGCAGAAATAAAACAAGCTAAATATTACTCACTCATTTTAGACTGCACTCCAGACAGAAGCCACCAAGAACAGATGTCGATTATTATCAGAACTGTTAAAATGGGTGAAGTACCAGAACTAAAAGAATACTTCTTGGGCTTTCTTGAGGCTTCAGAAAGTACAGGCCTGGGTTTATCAGTTCTGATTCTGAAGAGACTAGATGAACTGAATATTCACTATGATGACTGCAGAGGACAGTCATATGACAACGGAGCGAACATGAAGAGCAAGAACAAAGGTGTTCAGGCAAGGTTATTAGAGAAGAACTGTCCTGCACTCTATGTTCCATGTAGGGCTCACACTCTGAATCTTGTAGTGGCTGATGCAGCTAAAGCTTCCACAGATGCCATCAGCTTCTTTGGCAACGTACAAAAATTGTACAACCTTTTTGCAGCAGCTACACAGAGATGGACAATCCTCAAGAAGCACATGAACATAACACTCAAGTCTTGGAGTGAAACCAGGTGGGACAGCCGGCTTAAGAGCATTGAGGGCTGTGCGATACCAGAGCCACAACATCAGAGAGGCCCTGTTGGAAGTCAGAAACAATACCACAGATGTTATAGCCAGGACTGAAGCACAAGCACTTGCAGAGGAGGTAGGGTCTTATCGCTTTCAGATTTGCACAGTAGTATGGTATGACATTCTTCATGCAGTTAACCATGTGAGCAAAGTTCTGCAGTCTCCTATAATGCAGTTTGATGTGGCAGTCAACCTCCTCACAAAAACAAAAGACTCACTCACCAGCTACAGAAACACAGGTTTTGTTGCAGCACAAGTCGTGGCTAGGGACATATGTGAGGAAATGAATGTGGAGGCTGTGCTGAAGGAGAAGAGGCTCAGATCCACAAAAAAGCACTTTGCTTACGAAGCTCCCGACGAACCATTTACAGAAGCCTTAAAGAGGCTGGAAGTCAAATTTTTCAATGTGGTGGTGGATTGTGCCATCGGGTCAATAAATGAGAGATTCAAAACATTAGATGATGTGAGAGACATATTTGGGGTTCTCCTAAACTTCACCACAATGAACAAGGAAGACTTGTCCTGCAAGCGTGAAAAGCTCTCGAAGATACTGAGCTCTGGAGCTGACTCTGACATTGATGGAAGAGAATTGGCCCTCGAAATTAAGAACTTGCCGACTTTACCTTCACACAACATGACTGCATTGGAGCTTCTCTCCTTCATTCATCAGAAGCAACTGGAGGAACTATACCCCAATCTCTGGGTTGCACTAAGAATTGCCTGCACTCTACCTGTGACAGTAGCGTCAGCCGAGAGGAGCTTCTCTAAGATGAAGCTAATCAAGAACTACCTCAGATCATCAATGGGGCAGGATCGCCTCAGTGGCCTTGGCATCATAAGCATCAACCAGGACGTTGGCAAGGAGATTTCATATGGATGATGTTATTGATGATTTCGCCCAAAAAAAATCTAGGAGGCAAAAATTTTGAAGATACAAACTGTTCTGTATAACTGTTAGCTATTACACGATTGTATCATAGAGTTAGTAATTGTTTGGTAGTTGATAATTACAGTATTTTTTAATCATAGTTCTGTGTCATTTATTCTAAATAATGTATAAGCTAATTTTCAGGAATTTTATGAAGAGTATTTTTTCTGTTTGTCTTCTGAAAGTACATATTTGTTGTTTTGGACATAAATGTTTCATTAAAATTGTTTCATAATTGTTTTTTATTAACACAGCCATGTTTTGTATGTGTGTGCTGAGGTGATGTAGTAAGGCGTGAGTTGGTGGATGGAGGGGTGGGGCCTCAAATGGGTATACTGCTTAGGGCCCCCTAATGGTTAGAAACGGCCCTGAGTAAACTGAAGACATTAAGTGTAACTTGCAGTCTAAAAAAAATATATTTAACGTGTCTTGTAGAGATTCAGTGTTCCAACTGACCATCATTTTATCATAATGTTGGGTTCCTTTTATTTCTAAATACATCTATAGAGGATTCCATCAGAAGAAAAGAAGGTGGGGCTCGACTAGAGATAATTTGATTGTCCCCGATTTTTTTTTTTTTTTTCAGAAAACCCCCTACTTTGAAAAAAATGGGTTTTGGATTTTTCAAAAACTGTTGTAAGACTGTAAAAGAACAAACATATTATACCTACAGACAGGGCCTATCAGAAGGCGGGGGGGGCTAGGAGGGCCATCTGACATGGGCCTCGAGCTTAAGGGGGGCCTCAAATTTAGAAACTTTCAGGTTTGAATATAATGTTTTGCAGTGAAAGTAATAATTGGGTTTAGCTATGGGCCTCAAAAGCTGGAAGTGGCCCGGGCCTCTCTGGACCTCTGAGAGGGCCTGCCTACAGATATTCTATTAAATTTATATCAACCACTCTAACTTCCATACTGAATGTCAGCGATTCCCAATCTGTGGTACGCGGAGCTCCTTTTGGTGGTAGGCAAGAGGGTTTTAATGCGCAGTTTGTTGATTGGTGTAATTAATTTAAGGATTATGTATTTAAAAAATAATATTAATTGTAGATGAATAGCCCGCAACCTGATGAATAAATAATAGAAACTTTATTTGGCATTTTATCAATTCTACGAGCATAACACTCCTTATTGGTGGTTATTCCTTTTAACACTACGCGTCTATTCTTTTTCTGCCTCTCCTCTCCAAGCGTTTGGTTCATTCCCCTTAAGTATTTATAAATTTTCACGAGCTTCGCAGCTTTTGCAGCCCTTAATTTGTTCGCAGACCAGATGTGTCCAAATGCTGAAAAAACTCTATTGCTGCTGAGCTTGGTGAGGTGTTCTTAAATTATGCATGAAGCATACTAATAGCTGTTAAACTGTACGAGGTGTTAGAAACCTACGCCTGGCAGTGACATATTTGAATTTTATGTTTTGGTAACCCCATTTGTATATTGTCATTCATGGTCCTGTTTATTTCTGCGTAAGGCATAAACATTTTTTAATGTAGTTTCATATCTCAATGAGCTTTTAACCTTCGACCGTTGTCATCTACTCACTGTTCACTTTTCTAATTCCCCTGACTGGCATAACAACGATTAGGCCCAAGAGGCTGCTTCATGCTGTCCATTTAAATAATGGGGGGTTTCATTTTACTGGAATGTGAGATTCATTATTTTTTTTAGGTATAATGCTTTCTTCATTAGTTAAATATAGTTAATATGAGGGAGACTATTCTTAGTTGAAAAAAAGGTTTTTCAGCATTTTTTGAAAACACTGGTGGGTTGGGGCTTTTATGAAAAAAGAAACTTCCGGCCACCCTGGAAGATAATGACTTCTGAAAAAATGGTTTGAACCAAATATTTAAATTAATTGGTATAATTAATCCACACTGCGCATTTTTTTCCTGAATTTGTCTGTGTGTATGTTCTTGTTTACCTTACGGAATCGCGATAATCTCGGGGATACACACAGAGTTCATCGCGACACGAATGTGAGTATCATGACGTTAGCAATGTCGAGGTGGTTTATCTTTATAAATGCTATCTTTTACCATGAACAAGGTGATATACTGTAATTACGATTAGGCTAGGTTAGGTTAGGTAAGGTTTGGTTAAATTTATCAGGTTTTTAGGTTGGGTAAATGTCGCGATACATAATCGAATATGTGAACATGTCGCAGTCTTGTACGGCCAAACGCACGTGTGTGTGTGTGTGTGTGTTATATATCTGAAATTTTATGTGGGTTTGAACGACGGTTCAGGATCGATCTACGGTCGATCCCTCTGCAGCATCCCGCCTCATTTGCGGGATTTGGTGAGGTTGGGAATTGCTGTCTGATCTCCTCCTGCCCTCGTAGCTAGCCACGCAAGGCTGATCACTGTGATCAGGGACTTTGCACAGAAATCTGTCCAGCTGGTTCTTGAAGTTATTCAGGTCGGTGTGCTAGAGGTTCCTCACTTTGTTTGGTAGGTCATTAAAAAGCTTTGGGCCTCGTATTCTGAGGATATTTTCCATCCTCGTTTTCATGGCCCGTGTCCCACCGCAGCTAGGAGAGTACAAAATCCGCCTCTTCTCTCATTCCAGTTTGTTTCTATTTCATTTCTAAGGTTAGGGACAAAGGCCCCCAGTATTTTCCATCTGTATATTATTGTGTACCGCTCACGTCTTCTTTTCAGAGGCTAGAGTTTCAGGGATCGTTGTCGAGACCAGTGGTCTTCACCTTTCGTTTCCTCTATCTTAGACGTAAAAGTCCTTCATATTGCTTCAATGTTCACAATGTCTCGTTTTCTGTATGGGCTTGTGAGTATTGAGCAATACTGAATTATCGGTAGGACTAGAGTCTTCCATAATCTGAGCATGATGTTTGCTTTTCTGCTGCGGAAGCTCCTCCAGATAATTCCCATTATTTTTCTAGCCGTTGTAATTTTGATGTTATAGTGCTCTTTCAATTCTGCATCCGACGACATTATTACTCCAAGATCTCTTATATCCCATTTGTAAATATAAATGTCGTTTTTACTTGCTTACTTATGTACATAGTATAGTTTTTGTTTATTAAGTGCAATTAGTATCCAAAATTAATAATTTAAAAATGTGCCTACATTATTTTGAATTACCCTGTATGTATATACCCCTCCTTTCAACCTTTCAAATGTTCCGTGCGATGATTCCTCATTTCGCGAAGGTCAAGTTTGTCGCCCCTCCTCTCGAGTTGGCCTGGTGAAGTAGAGTTGGTTTCTTGTACTCTCCACTTCACATAGTCAGGTACGCTCGGCTCATCTGGGATTGTTCTGAGCCAGATGTCTAATCTTCTTTTGAAGATGTCCACCGCAACACCACTCGTGTTCCTTAGCTCCTTGGGCAGCTGGTTAAACAGTTTTGGTCCTCTCACAACAAAACTATTTCCTTCAGGGTTGAGAATGTTCCCTGTCTAGCCTTTAATTTGGGAACACGACACAATCTTCCTTTTCTACTTTCCACTGTTGTTTGGAGGGTTATGGGGTTCAGAATATAATTAGGGGCTAGTTTCTCCATTATTTTCCAAGTGTAAATGATTGTGTACCTCTCTCTTCTTCTTTCCAGTGAATATAGGTTTAATTCACGTAACCTTTCCCAACTTAATTTAGTGCTTTGCACCCCTTGATCTTGGCTGTGAAGCTTCTCTGAATCCCTTCTAGCTGACTAATGTCTTCTTTTTTCATATGGGGATGTTTGGAGTGAGCAGTATTCCAACTTGGGTATGATCAGTGTTTTCAATAGAGGAATCATTATATTTTTATCCCTTCGTTTAAAGGTTCTCAGTATCCGCTCAGTTATTCTCTTTGCTCTGTTCATTGCTATCTTATTTTGTGTTTCAAATTTCACATCATCAGTCATTACAACTCATATATATATATATATATATATATATAGTGTCAGTAACCTTAGTTTTCCTTCTGCCCGAACTGTTCAGTCTGACGAAGGTCAAGCTTGTTGCCTCATCTTAGACCTACAACTAAACGTGGAACCATGAACCACCACTGGTGGTCAGAAATTACAAAATCCTTACCCGGACTCGATCTCACGATCTTTCGTGAGGCCCAGCGTCTTAACCACTAGGCTACCCAGGGTACCCATTTATTTGCCAACCAATTTTTTGTATAAAAGGCTAAACAGCTGTAAGAGCTGAGCGTCGTCTGCTACTGCTGGCTGGGAATCAAACCCGGGGCTGGTGGATTCGTAGACAGCGACGCTAACCGAGGCGCATGATATATATACACGTTTAAGACACAAACTATTTACAAATTAAATCTTAAACAAAGAGCAAAGCTTTACAGTTTTGCAAAGCATGCATCCATTCAGGGTACGATCAACTCGCAGCACCATTGTCAAGTACACAGAGGTTCAATGTACTAACGAGGTTTCCTTCGTGGCTTATCACCAGTGGCAGTAACAATGCCACTAGTGATGAACCACGTGGCATGAGCTATGAGTTTTGACCACTCCAGTGAGCGGTCAAAACCCATAATCCTTTCACGTGCGCTTGTCGTTAGGTTGTATTGTAGATACTTCTGGTTCTGTAATAGGTCCGTATACGTGATTCATCAGGGGGAAGATGGATTGCAAGTTTGTTTCCTCCCCAAGGTAACACAAATGTCCAAATCGCAAATACATTTATATCAGTCCAGGCCTGCCAGACGTCCCGAAATTGATCCAAAAATCAAGCATTATTAAACACCGTGTTAATACAATTTTTCTAATTTTGTTTGTTGTAACCGTTGAAGAAATCTAGTTTCAATTTGAAAAAAAAATTGAGGTCTTAAAAAAAGCCTCAGAAAAATTTTGTCCCGCAGAATGCGGGACAAAATCTAGCAACCTTACTTGCTCTACACAAATTAGATTAAAGTAAGAATATCTGCAATTACAAACCTTCCGTTTAAACAGGGTACGAGTGTTTGAAATAATATTGTCTATATTTCCGAATGATAGTAAAAGTAATAAGAAATAGGACTGTATACGGTAGCAGGGATTCCCTACCCCTCTAGGTTAACGTACCACTTTTGCCATTATGCTTTTTCTAAATACCACGATCAAGGAAGAAAGGTAGTACCACCTAATCAAAACAATAGGGAGGGGATTGTCGTGTTCAAACCTGAATATTCAGCGTCATCTAAAAAGTTATATTTGTTCTAACTGATAATGGTATTTACCGATATTTGTACTGAATCAAACTCTTGATTTGGCCCTTGCACGTTATCGTTGATGTGAAGTGTACCTGGACGGCCAATTGGATATAATGTAAATCCGCAGTCGGAAACTAACGGTACTTCTGAAAACATTATTATCAAACCTATCAATTAGCAAGCCGAGTATTTATAACCCTCTCGCATACCACCTAAACGAGTCCCGCGTACCATCGATGATACGTTCACTACAGGTTGGAATTGCTGATGTATGGCATAAAATGAATTCCCTTATCTCTAACTTTTGTGTGAAGACCAATATTATAAGTTTTATTTCTAATACGAATACAGAATTACTGGTAACTGACGTATATTTCATAGACAAACATTTCTAATCTAGTCTAATAGGGCGGGTCGTACTCAGGTGACAACATGAATCTGAAGGAAATCCTACCATCAGAGGTGTCTAAATTATGTGTTTTTACATGGGGAATTCAAATATGAGCTTATTTTTTGGATAGGATAACTCTAACCTACATCATTTTGTATTTCTAAATTGCCAATTTTACCCTTTTGAACCCCTTTATAATATATTAAAAGATATAAGGTAAATCATTTATATTGACAAGGCCAAATCAACTTTACATATATTTATTAATAGGTGAACTGCATGTATATCACTGGATATAATTACAAAGATCATTCTCCTGACATCTTCAACTTTGCCAGGTTGCACAAATCCTGCTTTGACTCAGACTTGGACATCAGCTTCCTGCTGGTCTCCTGAGCCCTGATCCCTCTTTTCCTGTGAGAAGTACTTAGCAGAAGCCTCAGTCACCATTTTAACAACCCTCTCAATGCTTTGTGTGTGGCAAGGCCAGTTGCGCACCTCCATGGGGGTGTTGATGAAGTTTTTCACCTCTGAGGTGCTTAGAGAGCAGGTGAAAGGTGGCTCTGACACACCTTCTGACCAGCTGATCAAGTCACCGATGCTGGAAGCATCACAATTGATGTCAGGTGTCCTTCTGCTCCTAACAGAGGAGTTCCCCAGCTGAGTGTCCGGGTCCCCCTCTCCCCTGATGGCCAGGATTCTCTCCACCCCTTCAATCCTCTCCTTCTGATCCTCAGAGCAGAGTAGTGTTTGGAGGATGACTTCACTGTGGGCATACCAAGCAGATCTTCTCACAGTTGGCATCACAATATCCAGCACCTCCTTTCTCTGGGACTTGAGGCAGTCCAGCTGAAAGAGGATGTGCCTAGGCCCTTCGATCCAGGAGTGCTTGACCTTCACGTTGAACCAACATGGGTAATACACTCCAATGATGAATTCCACAATGAATTGCAGAATCTTCAGGTTCTTTCCTTTAAGTCCGTGCTTTGACACCCAGAGCCTGAGAAGTCTGTTCGCTGTGGTGAGCCAGCGGCTGTGGTTTACTGGTCCTATCTCTAACAGAGCCAGCCCTGCAGGAAGTACTCCATCCCTGACTGCACAGACAATTTTATAGCCATAGTATTGATCAGTTGAGAGATCTTGAATGACCTTGTCAGGAAGCTTGGTCAGTGGAGGGCCAACAGAGATTCGGGTGAAGTTTGGATTGATATCAAAGTCTGTAGCAGAATCAAGGAGCTTTCCTATTGGCCCGGATAATTTTGTCTGACAGAGTAGGGCCATCAAGGTCAACAATGAGATGGCGCAGGGGAAGTTCAACAGTGTGCAGGTTGCACACCAACCAGACCAGCTTTCTCCCCAGGTGCAGCTCCAGCTTCCGCATTACTCCAGCTTTCACACCAGTGTTGACATTTGTTGAGTCTCCTCCAATGGCCAACAAGGTCTTATCATAACCCCTCTCTTTCAGCCAGGCAAACAGGACCTTAGCAATCTTCTCCGCATGTGACTCCTCTTTAGTTGCTTTCTCTGGAGTAAAGTGGAACAGATAGTAGCTGCCAGGCTCACTAACAACACTATAGTGTTCTTCCTTGATCTTTGCGGGAAAAGATTGGTCACTGCCCTCAGCTTCCATCATCACATTGGTCAGGTCAATTTTGCTCAATGTATCACTATAATATGCGTAGAAATAGCTTTTTCTAAAATATAACAGAATAATACTCACATGTGAACAGTAACAAAAAAAATATCAGTAGATAATCACTAAATCTATCCCCTCACTGCAAGCCGAGGTGGTAAAATAGCTTCATAAATCATGAGTCACTTCAAATATTTCACAAAACGTTTTAGAATGTTCTGAAACGTTACATTCTAGCCTCTGAGAAAGGTGGCTCAGAAAATGGCCTTATGCGCGCCAGAAAACCTTCAAAATATTTCATATACCAAACTGTATGATAATTACAATTAAGTGGAATGGCACACCTTTTTATTTGAGTATTTAAATATTATTATTATTATATGAATTACATTATATGCAGGGTTGGCAAGAAACCCACTTTTTTTGAAAAAGCCCAACCCAGGTGGGTTTTTTCGGGTTTTTTCACCTAAAACCCGAAAAAACCCGGGTAAAATTGGGTTTTTTCATATGTCCATATGGTAGTTCATATTAGACCTACCTATTCTTATTTTTATAATAATACTGTACTGTACCGTACACTATTAATATAACATTTGTCTTGTTTTTAGCAAAAAGGTTGCCTTCCAGGCAATTAAGCATAAAAAGTTATTATTTTCTCAGATTGAGCTTCACAACAAAATTTGGAAAACATGGACCAATTTGAACTAAATTTGGTGTGGTAAATTATCCTATTTGTTAGGCTATACTTCCTATGGAAGACAGGCCCCTGTGTCTTCTGCTGGAAGTAGATGAATTACAGCTCCCAAAGGGAACTTAATTCAGCTAGTTATATCTATTTAATTCATATTACTGAATATTTTTTCTTTTATTTCACAGTTAAATAAAACAAACTGGCAACAGCATATTTATCTTTACTGCTAGCCTACAGAATTAGTCTGTTTGAAGTTATAACTGCATTAAATAATGCCAAAGACCTTTGGATCAGGAAGAAAATCAGGGCATGAATGGAGTGAAGTCAATATTATTGATGGGACTAGTAAAGTTAGATGCAAACATTGCAGTAATGAAATAAGTAATAAAATAGAGCAAATAAAAATGCATTTAATGAAATGTTTGAAACACATGGAATCAAGAAACAAGACTGACAATACTGCCAGTACATCATCTTCATACTGCCATGACATAGACCTCTCAGATGATCCAGACTCATCCTCACCACCACTGACACAATTACAGATGAAAAAAAAGAAAAATTCAAAAGAAAGTAAGCGATTTTGGCATGACAACAACAACTTTGCAGAAAAATGTCATTGATAACAAAATAGCCAAATTCTTTTATGCAAATAATATTCCATTTCTATGTGCAGAGTCTAAGTATTTTATTGAAATGATAGAGACTCTAAGACCAGGCTACACTCCACCTTCCCGTCGAAATTTGTCTGGTCCACTTTTAAATACAATCCATGAAGAAGTAGAAAATTCCTTGAAGATGCAGTTGACTGAAGAATCAGGATGTATAACACCCTGATTGGCTGATGTCTACACTCTATAACCTGCTACCTCACCCAAAGAGTTATACCTGTAGGTCTATTTGTTGACTCATGTTTGCTTGCTTTGCATGTAAAATCATTATAGGCGCCTATATGACAATTTTTAAAAATAATTGCATATGCACTTCTTAAGTTTCATGAAAAAACCCACAAGTGGGTAAAATAGTGGGTTTTTCAAGTGGTTTTTTTAAAAAAAAAAAACCACCGGGTTTTTTCGGGCTGGGCCCACTAGTGCCAACCCTGATTATATGTGTTTATATGAATTAGTTAGAACAATGCTCTATGAGAGATAACGTGAGCAGCCATGATAGAAAACGTGAGAAGACATTCTGGGGTAACTACAATAGTAAAATAATCAACAATTTAATAATAATCAACTGCAAAATGATGTAGGTTAGGGTTATCAGAATTAAATATTTTCTTCAGAATTGTGTTCTATACACCAAAATATGTCATTTGAACACCCCTCTCCATTGATTTAAAAAAAATGCATAGTATGACCCGCCCTACTAGTCTAACTTCACTTACCAAACCTATCGTAAGATCGTAAGTAACTGATCCATCCTTTATAGTTAAATGATAACGACTGATTTTTGTAATACCAGACTAGTCCAGGCAATCTAGAGCAAAAATAGCTTCAACCTGGGCAAAATTGCTTCAGAAGCTTTCTAAACTGTTTCCAGCTCAGGAACCATTGCAGAATAACATATCCAAAATCCGACAAAATTGGACCCCGGGAACACCCCCAAAAATGAAATTCAAAATGGCGGACTGGCAGTTTCCTACGAAATACAATAAATTTTAATTTCGCTTTGTAGAGAGAGTTATGACGTTTTTCTTGATCAGTAAAATGTTTTAAAACACATTTTCGTTTCTAAATTAACCTATATGACACTAAAAATTGTATTAGGCAGCTAGTATTAAACTATGACGTCACGTAATGTAAATAAAATATACTGTATGGAGTGTATGTGAGAATGGACATTGCTACATCTTTATAAACTTATATTATATACAACTCTTTAATTCCTACTACCCACTATCAAATCTGCGTATTTGTGCTTGTCATTTTCTTTAAAACTGTTATTATGTACTCATTTTAAATACTGCAACACAGTTTATTAATTTGTGTTTTCTGTTTCAGACTGACTCGGTGTACGGCTGACTCGGTGTGCGTCCGCCTTCAAGAATGCAGACCCCTGAAGAATTGTGCGTGATTTGTAAGGAGAAATTGGACAGCGGACAGGGAGTGGTTCACATCTCGCAAAAAGGAGCAGATGGTATAAATGCATCCAGCCGCAGGCGTGGAAGCGATGTTGTTGCAACAGCTGGAATAAGTGTTCACGTTGTATGTAGGAAAAGGTTTACGGATAAAAAGACCATTGAAATAAAGAAGCGACAGACCGCAGCCGAGGCAATACCAAGGAAAAGTGCTCGTTTTCATGAATACGCATTTTCCAGTGCTACTCACTGTTTTTTTTGTGATACCTTTGTGGACTTTTTTTCCAAACACAAACCAAAATCAGAGCATGTCAAAATAAGAACTACAGAGTTCTCCGAAACCATAAAAAGGTGCTGTGAAAGCCGCTGCGATGAATGGTCGTTTAATGTAAAAGGCCGTCTGGAGTATTATCTTCGTGATCTTCCTGCTGCAGATTGTGTCTACCATCACACCTGCAGCGTAAATTTTCGAAGTGGAAAAAACATTCCTCGCGCATACTCCTCCGACGATCATGATTCGAAGAAAGGGAGACCAACTAATGAAGAGCAACACCAAGCATTCCTTCAGACCTGTGCTTACCTGGAAGAGAATGATGATGAACAACTGTTGATTGGAGACCTAATTTCCAAAATGAAGGAATATCTTCAAGGAAGTCAGAGCTCTGTCTACGAACGCAGGCACATGAAGAGAAAACTTTTAGAACGTTACGGAGACAAGATCATAATATCAGGTGAAAGTGGGAAGGCAGATGTAGTAACACTACGAGAGACAGCTAATGAAATTCTTATAGATTATCACAAAAAGTCGAAAGAATGTGATATAGATATAGAGCTACAGAAGATTTACCTAGTAGAAGCTGCTGCAAAAATAATCAGAAGTGATATCAAGTCTGTCGACTCGCCTAGAAAAGATGTGTATCCATCTCCAAATGACATCACTGCAGAAAGTGCTCTTGATTACATTCCCAACAGTCTGAAATTGCTATTATCAAAAGCATTTGCGGGACAGGATGCTTCAAGAAAAATAGGTGCAATTGGGCAGAGCATTATGCAAGCAACCCGTCCTAGAGGATTACTATGTCCACTACAGATCGGTTTGTCGGTTCAGCTACACCACAACTTTAGGTCAAGGTACCTTATTGACGTTCTCCATCAGCTGGGTTACTGTTCGTCGTATGCAGAAGTAACAAGATTCGAAAGAACGCGGCGCTGGCAAGTGGGTCTGGCTCTTTTACTGTTGATGAAAACACTGCAGTCCTTCTAGCAGCAGATAACGTCGATCATGATGTCTGCACTTTGGATGGGAAGAATACCTTTCATGGAATGGGTATGATTGCCGCAATAACTCCGAAGGTCAAGATCCACCCTTCTATTCACAGGCGTAATGTTGGTGACAATGACATTAAGAAGATTGCAACCGTTGACAGTAGGGAATATAGACACGCGAGAAGCATGTTGAGGGACATCTCATTCCGCGAACTTCCAGTACCCACTGCCACCATAAGTCGACTTAGTCTTCTCTGGCAGATATCTTCAGCAGAAAGATCAGGTCCAAGTTGGTCCGGAACAATGCAGGCAATTCACGGTGGATCAAGTGTCTCACATCCAGGTGTGGCGTCGATCACGTTCCTTCCCATCATAGATATGTCGCCAACTGACATGACCTGCATATTTTCGACATTACTATATTTGAGCAAGATAGCACGCGATCAAAAAGTCCCATGCATTATTACCTTTCATCAGCCTTTGTTCTGGAAAGCTTCCCAAATCATCAATGAACAGAGAGACCTGCAGGACATTGTTTTAATGCCGGGATCATTTCACACTCTGATGAATCTTTTGGGAGCAGTCGGTACTCTTACGAATGGTTCAGGATTGTCTGAAGTACTTCAAGAAATATACGGACCAAATGCCGTGCAACACATGATGTCTGGAAAAGCTGTTTCAAGAGCGATACGTGGTCATATGATAGTAGATGCAGCTCTTAGTACCTTACTAGTCGCAGACGTTTTCCCTCGTAATGAAGATGGAACTCCTCATGACCTCCATAAGGAAGCTTGTGACCTGCTCGACGATGTTATGACCGCCAAACAATCAGTTGAGGATGTGGAATCTTCGAATGCATTGTCTCAGATTGCTACCACTTTGGATGCGAAGAAAACTGACCTACAATCTACTTCGCAAACAAGTCAACTCTGGTTGGAATATCAGCGAATGATCAACATTGCACGTTCCTTGATAACAGCAGACAGAACCGGCTCGTGGGATTTGCACTTGCAAGCTATGCTGGAGACCATCCCCATAATTGCAGCAGCCGGACATCACAATTACCTGAAATCGATATACCTGTACCTGCAGAAAATGTTAAGTTTGCCTTCTGAAAATCCAGCCGTTAACAAAATGTTCCAGGAAGGTAAGTTTGTGGTAAGAAGAAGCGACAGATTATGGGCCGGACTCGGCACAGACCTGGTGATAGAACAAGTACTAATGCGTTCCCTGAAAAGCAGAGGCGGACTGACACGCGGAAGTGGATTTACAGACATCCAAAGGACAACGTGGCTCTTTTCTATGCCTCTGTGTTCCACTTATAACTTAGCAATGCAGGAATACACCAGAGTTTTGTTGGAAAGTAGTGAACAGCACAAGGAAATGAGGGGAAGTAGACAAATCAGGGACAGTAATGACATGAAGAAAGTACTTGAACGTCTGGAATCCTTATCCCCATTCCATTCTACCTCGGGTCTCTGCAACATTGTAACAGGGCTAACTGCTGATCCTGGAGTTAACGTTCATCAATTGCATTCAATCGGTACGAACATTGTCGTAAAAATGATTGGGAAACAAGCCTTTACATATTCTGCCAAAAGATCTGACAAAGTGAAAACACTAGGATCTGCTTCTGCCGTTGTGATCACTGATGCTTCAGATATAGAAGTAGATCCTGCACTACTGTTTCAGAGAATGATGACTGTTGCCACTGGCGGAGACATGAATCTTGAAGATGTCATGTGTTACGAACTGTGTGCATATCCTCCTGCATTGTTCGAATCACGAAGTATCTTGAGGAAACCCGATAAGTCTCAGCTAGCTCATGCAATAATCAAATACACTGACACTTTACGCATGGAAGAAGTTCAAGAAATTCAGTGCACAGACCAGTACGTATTGGATGGTGGATCTCTACTACATCGTGTTTCCTGGCGTCAAGATGAAACATATGACAGCATCGCCAACTCATATGCCGATTTCACTCTGAAAACATATGGAAAAGCAATCATTGTTTTTGATGGCTACAGCAGCTCTCCTACGATCAAGGACATGACCCACAGAAGAGCAGCACCAAGACAAGCAGAAATGTGAATCTCAGTCCAAGCATGAAGTTTGTTGGCCAGAAGGAACACTTCTTGGCTAATGAAAACAACAAGCAAGCATTTATTTCCCTCGTAGGTGAGATGTTGAAGAAGCACGGGTGTACTGTTCACAACGCAGATGGGGATGCTGATGTGGACATCATTCGTGCAGCAGTTTCCTCATCAGAAAATGCAACTACAACAGTAATAGGGGAAGACACCGACTTGCTGATTCTCCTTCTGTACCATGCCAAGGACAGTGGTTTCAAGTTGTACTATCGCAGCGATATAAGACGGGGACCATCTCCTAATCCTGTGTATGATATTCTCAGCATTCAATCATTGTTAGGCAATGACATCTGCAAGTATCTCCTGTTTGTGCATGCTTTCACGGGCTGTGATAGCACATCCAGAATTTTTTCGATCGGTAAAGCCAAAGCATTCGACACACTGATGAAGGTGGCTGAACTCCGTTCAGTTGCAAATACATTCTACAGATCTACAGATCTACAGAAGCTAAGGCTAACAAAGACCCTAAGATCCACTCTAAGGTTAGCCCGAGAGAAAGGAAAGAGTAGCGGGTTAAGAGAAGAGAAGAGAATAAGGGGTTAAGTAAGAGCAACACCTATCACTCATGGGTTAACATTCATTCAGAAAAAGAGGAAAAGTGTCTCACCATCATCATCCGCCGGCCACTGCCGACAAGTCAGAAAGATAGTCGGAGAGAATAGGAGAGGGGTGAAAGATGAAAAGAAGTAAAATAAGAACGCTTACAAACCATGCAAACACAGTCTTAACTCACTGTCATACCATGCAAACTACAAACATGCAAGAAAAGAGTTAGACATGCAAAGTAAGGAGAGAAAAAAAAAAAAAAAAAAAAAAAAGTAGGTAAAGTTAAACAAAAAGTGGGTTAGTTTACGCTATGAGCTACATCTACATTCGTGTTAGTCTAATTTTTTTTTTTTTTTTTAATAATTTTATTGCTGGCATCACACGCTGGCATGTCACAAGCTGGCATTCATCGTCAACAGACTCATCCTCGAGCACCACCACCAGAGCTTCCGTTGCTAACTTTGTGTTTTTTAAATTAAACAACGTTAATACCTTTAAAATGTCTGTCAAGACGGTTCTTAAACATATTAACGCTGGTAGAATGAACGACTGACGCGGGAAGATTATTCCATTTATCAATTACTTTAAACGTAAAGAAGTTTTTAGCGATATTAGTAATAAAACGCCTGCCACGCAACTTAAATCCGTTATTGCGAGTATTACTATTATCAAAAGTGAACAATTTGTCAAAATTTACGTTATCGATGTTATTAACGATTTTGAAAACTTCAATAAGCTCCCCCCTTAATCTCCTAGTTTCGAGTGAATACAGGTCTAGCTCTTTAATCCTATCTTCATAAGGCTTATTGCGCAATGACGGAATAAGTTTCGTGGCACGACGCTGAACCCTTTCTAACCTATCAATATCCTCACGCAAGTACGGGCACCAAAACTGAAAGGCATATTCTAAATGAGGCCTGACTAGGGACTTGTAAAGGGGCAATATAATATCCTTCGATTTAAATTCGAAATTACGCGCTATGAAGCCTAACATCCTATTAGCTTTTGCGCAAGACTCCAGGCACTGGTTCCTAACCTTTAAATCTTTAGTTACGCGTACGCCTAAATCTACTTCCTCGTCAACGCTCGCTAACTCCCTATCATCCATCGTGTACGCGTAATTATTGTTGCGAGAACCTATATGCAAAACTTTACATTTGTCTACGTTAAATTGCATCTGCCACTTATCCGTCCACTCCATAATCCTATCTACATCGTCTTGGATCCTATTTCTATCGTCCTCGTTAACAACCTTACCGCCTATTTTAGTATCGTCCGCGAATTTTGACACGTTACTAGTCAATCCTACATCTATGTCGTTAATGTAAATTACGAATAACAATGGGCCTAACACTGAACCCTGTGGGACACCGCTACCTACATCTAACCACCCCGATTCACTACCATTAACTACGACCCTCTGCCTCCTAGCACGAAGCCATTCTTCTAACCAGTTAGCTACCTGACCGCGTATACCGTGCGCTTTAACCTTCGCAATTAGTCTCCTATGCGGAACTGTATCGAACGCCTTTTTAAAATCTAAATAAATAACGTCAGCTGCCCTATGCCTATCGTATTCGCGCACTACTTCGTTATAAAATTCTAACAAATTAGTTAAACAAGACCTATGGCGTCGAAACCCGTGCTGACTACTATTAATCAAATCTCTACTTTCTAAGTGATCGATAATACGATCCCTAACTACGGATTCCAAAAGTTTACCGACAATTGACGTTAAGCTAATGGGCCTATAATTGCTAGCTACCGCGCGGTCGCCTTTTTAAAAATAGGCGTGACGTTAGCTAATTTAAAGTCTTCAGGAATAATCCCCGTTTCGAGTGACTGATTAAAGATCTTCGTTAAGGGGCCTACGATAACTTCTTTCAAATGTCTGGGATAAAAAGCGTCAGGGCCTGGAGCCTTGCTAACTTTTAGCCTATCGATATAATGCGCAATCTCAGCCTCGTAAACAGTTATTTCATCCAAAATAGTCTCGCTACTAAATGGAACGATATCATCCACGTCGAGGACATTATTTACGTCTTCTACGGTAAAAACTGTCGCAAAAAAGTTATTGAAAATACCCGCCATCGCCTGAGCGTCAGAAGCCAAAGCGCCATTAACATCCACTAGAGGGCCTATGTTATTTTTTACCGGCTTACGATTATTAACGTATTCAAAAAACTTTTTTGGATTATGTTTACTATCCGCAGCTATAAGTATCTCTAAATTACGCTTGGCATTCCTAACTGATCTTTTAATTAACCTGACGTCTAAGCTCGATATATCTATTAAAGTTAGCTACCTGGCCATTACGCTTACTAAGTCTATACGCTCTATTACGCTCGTTTATAAACTCTCCTATTTCCCTACTCCACCACTTCGGTCTACCACGATTACTAGCGCGCTTGGGCCTACGAGGAATAAACTCCCTTTCAATATTCCTAAAACTTTCTTTAAACGCCAACACTCTGACATTGAAGCCGCTGGAAGAAAGGCAATGCTTCTGTTGTATGGCTGCAAAACACTTGAATCCACTAACGCACTACGTCATCGAATGTTAGTTGAAAAGGTAGCTACAGCTAAATCTTTTGTTACACCCGAACGTTTGCCACCTACCGATGCGTCCACAAAGTACCACAGCTTTCGCACATACTTTCAAATACTAATCTGGAAGTCTACAGAAGAGAAGATCGATGCAGAACAGTGGGGTTGGTATGTAAAGAATAATTCCTACTACCCTACAGCCTGCGACAAGCCACCAGCTCCAAATTATCTACTCAACATGATCCGCTGCTCCTGCAAGACGAAATGTGCTACTTCAAGATGTGGATGCAAGCGTAATGGAATGCCCTGTTCAGCCGCTTGTGGCGAGTGCCAAATCAGTGGTTGCGATAACAACCCAAGTACCGGTAATCTATCCGATGATAGTGATGAAGAGGATTAATTTCTGTATGTTTGTGACCAGGTATCACTTCTTCTGTAATGAACATAACTTGAAACTGGGAAAAAATAATTGTTGTATTATTGATTATAAAAAGCTGTAAAAAGCTATATAACATTATATTTGAGTAATAACTGGTTGTGTTGTATATTGTTGAATTATTTAAAACATTACAACTGAAAGAAAAAGCATCAAATGTATCTCTATAAATAAAAGCGTAAATTATATATATATTTTTTTTCGTAGGAAACATCCAGTCCGCCATTTTGAATTTCATTTTTGGGGGTGTCCCGGGGTCCAATTTTGTCGGATTTTGGATATGTTATTCGGCAATGGTTCCTGAGCTGGAAACAGTTTAGAAAGCTTCTGAAGCAATTTTGCCCAGGTCTAACTACAAATTGCCTGGACTAGACAATTAGACAAGAATTCTCATAAAGGCGTAAAAGAAGATAGAAAACTTATTTAGCCTACTATTGTTCAAGTTACTTAACTTCCTATAGAAAGAACAGCGAAATCGGTACAATTTTCAGTTAGTTAATAATAATTAAAGAGAAAAAAACCTTGACAAATTACTAAACCAAGTTCCCGATCGACCTTATGTGGTAGTTCAAAAGGTTGACTCAGGATATAACGCAACTAAGTCTCTCCTCCATCATCTTATTATTATATGGGATTGTTTAACCTCATTCGCAACATCTTAAAAGGTCACATGACGGAGGGGATCTACAGCTTTACGTGGGATCCGAACCATTTAAGGGTTTCTACATAATCTAGATGCAGAGGGGAGTACACCGTCCGACGACTACCCAGATCCAATGTCACTTACTGTAACTTCGCTGATCGATGGGAATCGGTGTTACACGAACCTAATTTTTGCATCATGCTCAGAAGTTCTGACATCAATACCTGAAGTGTATCGAGGGTATCATACCTCAACCAAAGCTAAAAGACAAGCAACAAAGTACTGAAAGTGGAGTTATAATTAATAATTTAAGTAGTCTATCTATCTATATATATATATATATATATATATATATATATATATATATATATATATATATATATATATATATATATATATAATCTTTTACCCCATTGAATTTGGCATAAGTAATCCACTTGTTGAGTGCCAAATTGCTTCGTGCTATATATTCCCAATTACAAACCCTGCTTATTACTTTCTTAGGTCTCATTTGCATCTGACTACTCATTCTAACAAACTTTAATTTGATTTTAGGTCCTGAACAATAATCTTAAAAACTGAACGCTTGAACTGAATTATGTAATTTTGAACATTTTAATTTGATTGCAGAGTTTTACGACTAAATGAGAGAGAGAGAGAGAGAGAGAGAGAGAGAGAGAGAGAGAGAGAGAGAGAGAAAGAGATTAAGAGAGAGAGAGAGAGAGAGAGAAAAGGAGACCGAGAGAGAGAGAGAGAGAGAGAGAGAGAGTTAATATGAAGACCTTTAGCCAATCAAACTTAACCTAACTCCTCTTCTACAGTTTATAAAGTTAAGCTAAATACAGGGTGTTCAAAAAGAAACGCAACCCCGAAACAAAGAAAAGGGTTAGATTACAATGATATACGCATTCTCCAATGGGTTGCGTATCTTTTTGAACACCCTGTACGACTTTCTTTTTTTAAATTTCCGTACACACGTATGAATATTAGAAGTGAGTATATCATTAAGTAAAACCTGTCGATCAGAAAAACAAGATGTCACTCAAAAACAGACTTGGCATCTCATTTCGAATGGACACTGTCCATAGCGAAGTTTGACATTTCATCAAAATTCGATCAAGAATGTATGTTGGCCATTGTCATACGGTATCACTGTGAATGAGTTCTATAGAGTACTCTCTATATAGGTTCCCTTCACGTTCCTGCAGTTAACGAAGCAGCTCCTCGTTCACGGTGTGAAAATGAACGTCCGTACATTATTGCATGAAAAAGGTCTATATTTTTAAAAGCAAAAATTTCTTCGTTCTTTATCCAAATCGAAAAGTGTAACCTAAAAATATTTTTTTTCTATTTAGCTTTAAAGCATGTGGGTTAATCCTTATTATGGATATTTTCCGTTTGGGGTCTAGCAGCGAATTTTAATGAAAATCGGTATACTAATGTAGTTTTGGTCACTGATTTCAAAAATAACTTTCTTTTTTTTGGAGAAATGAAAAACAAACATGTTAGAGCACTTAAATAATTAATATGTGTTTTAACTAGCTTAAACTAGTTACGGAGGATTGTGTTAAATTTAGCCAGAGTCACAAACTGCTACTGTTTATGAAAAAGTGCTCTAAGTGTGGGAAAGTGTGTTCCTTTGATAAAAATACCCAGTTCTTTCGTTGCCAAAAACGTCGGTCAAACGGTAAAAAGTGAATACGTTTTTTGAAGGAACCCGGCAGATCTGTAAATGTAGCAGAAAAAATCAAGAATTAATGCCCAGTTAGGTCAACTGAATGCCCGGTTAGGTCAACTGTACGCCCTTGAAGATTGGTTAGGTCAACTGTACGCCCTTGACGATTGGTTAGGTCAACTGTACGCCCTTGACGATTGGTTAGGTCAACTGTACGCCCTTGACGATTGGTTAGGTCAACTGTACGCCCTTGACGATTGGTTAGGTCAACTGTACGCCCTTGACGATTGGTTAGGTTAAGTCATGATATTTTCGTTAAAAACACAAATTATTTGAAGTGCTCTAACATGTCTGTTTTTCATTTCTCCAAAAAAGAAAGTTATTTTTGAAATCAGTGACCAAAACTACATTAGTATACCGATTTTCATTAAAATTCGCTGCTAGCCCCCAAACGGAAAAGATCCGAAAACTGGATAGAAAAGCATAAGGCTCTCTCCCCACCCCCGGCTGCCTCCCCGCCAGAGGCGGATACGGAAGAAGGTTGAAGAAATACCTTAACCCTAGAAAAGTAGTCAAAGAAATTTTACAAGAAACAAGAGAATATATAAACTATCTCGACAATTACGTTACGCACACATAGAAGTCGTACACTAGATAGCACCATTGTATAAACTAACTAATAATATATTTGTGGTGATCTCGTATCAACTACTTGGTATCGTCACAGAAACCTCCAACATATGTTTTGATTTTATACAAAATATTTGCACCTCTATTTATCTAGATATCGAGCCAACGAAGACCCAATGGTCCACTCCAGGTTAGCCTCAAAAGGATTAAATAAACTCTTCGCGTCTACAACCATGTCCGCGCAAAGCCATCACGCCAGCAAGTGATGAAATGCTTCAACAGGAAAGAGGTTGAAACAGGAATTGAGAAAGGAAATCAGATTTTCCACACCATGCCCTCCCCCTTCACACGCACCCAGCCACCCAAGAGAAGGAAGAGAAAGAAAGAAATGGGGCGGCAAAAACGCAACTTTACCTCACCTTCGACTAATCCATGCCACGCATTTTTTTTTTAAAGTTTTTTGTTCATTAGAAAATTATATTTTTCTACAAAATATTTATCTACTTTATTCACAAGGCAGACAAGTGTGTGAGCGCTTTTTCTGTAATTGGATGTCTGTCATGTTTGCCAACTCTTTGAATGTTGCCAAGTTTCAACTTGGGTCTCCCGCCGTGAGAGGTGTTTGTGCGGCAAGTGATAGTTGAAGGTCCCTGAATCTATCTCTGTGTATTTGTCCCTTATGGAGGATGAAGGTGTTTCATGGATGATAACCCGTTGTTGCTACGGGGAGAGAGAGAGAGAGAGAGAGAGAGAGAGAGAGAGAGAGAGAGAGAGAGAGAGAGAGAGTTTTATTCCCTGAAAAATTAAATTAAAAATTTAAGTAATAAATGGCGTTCCGAGTGTTACAAACAGGTCATATAAGGTCAAAGTTGAAAAATAAATGATGTTACAAAGAGATACAATTGATTCTTCGTTCCATAGTGTCAATATCAGATGCGATCGAAGAGATAAAAAGGTCGGACGAAACTCCAGTTACAATAGTGACTGTTCTTAGAAAGATAATGACAGCACGAATAGTCGTTTTCCACTCAATGTCTCCTTTTCAGTTTCTGTCGGAGAGTGAAAAATCCGAAAGTGAGAATTTCAAAGGAGACAATTTTCAAATGGATCCATTCCCAGTGAATAGGATTTAATTTAATTTAATTTAGATTTTTCATATAAAATACCTCCTCGGCCCCGAAATTGCATCACAGTATGTTGTTTCGACCTTTCCCAAATCTGGAAACTTTTTCCAGCTTTGTAATTCCCATTTCGAGCATTCACACTTGCGAACTGCCGATGGGAATGGGAATGGGAATGGGAATGAGACTGGGAGGTAAGCAATTTTAACTACATTCAGGTCGTCGTTAAGGGGTTAAAAAATCAAAATTGGTTAATTAAAATTTTACCCATCGTATTAGTAGGTAGTTGGCACTGCGCTCAGGCCAACTAGTGCGGCCCATAACTCTTGTAGTAGTATTATTATCAGCATCATCAGGGTTCGAACTCCCGACCTCAGTGTCTTCACTTCGCTTATATAGGGAAACGGTGTTACCCGCTGAGCTAAGGACGATCCGACAGGAAACTGGACTAACGCCATTTTCTCAACGTGACATTTAATCAATAAGTTATTGTAGGTTAGGTTAGGTTACGTTAATTTAGTTTAGTTTATTAGACAGTCGATAAAATATTATCCCAAAGACTACCCAACTCTTTCGTCAAACTTTCACTCATTTGACCGGATTGAACTTTATTTGTCTTTTAGTAAAAATAACGCTACTATCCTGCTATCTCCCAACCAAATTTCCTATAGCAATGTTATATGCTATAGCGCATATAACAGGACATAATTATTAGGTAAAAGTTGCTTAAAATTAATCGAAACCTACGGAGAAATTATTAAATGCTAGGTTAGGTCAACTGTACGCCTTGACGATTGGTTAGGTTAAGTCGTGATATTTTCGTTAAAAAACCTAACCGGAATCAATGAAAGAAAGCCGCCCCCAGCCTTCTTTAGTTAGCTTTATAAGGCTAACTAACAAAAATATCACGCCCTAACCTAACCAGTCGTTAGGTCAACTGTACGCCCTTGACGATTGGTTAGGTTAGGTCGTTATATTTTCGTTAGTTAGCCTTATAAAGCTAACTAAAGAAGGCTGGGGGTAGCTTTGTTTCATTGATCCCCTAACCGGGCATTCAATAATTTTCCGGTAGGTTTGGATTCATTTTAAGCAACTTTTACCTAAATTATATCCTGTTATATGCGCTATAGCAAATTTGGTGGGGAGATACCTTAATTTTAACTCAGTTTTAGTAAGAATAAAACTAGTCCTAATATAAATTTTCATTACTAAAAACGAATACAGTTAACTGAATTTCTTATGAAGTTCTACCCAACCTTTTTTTTTAACTTTTAGTGTACGAACCAAAGCCCATGACTCCAGATTTGAAAAAATTTACTGGAGCACAGCTCTGAATTTACTTTTTTCCCCTTACACCACTAGATAGGTTAATGATAGTAAACTCTTGAATTGACGACATACCAATTACAAATTGTTTTAGCTAAACATAATAATACAATAATGTACAGTTTATAACTCACCTTAAGTTTTTTATTCATTGCAGCAGCAACAGTGGACGATGTTAGACCTTGCATGTAGGCATTTGTTGTGAATTTACCGCCATGTATGCTTGGCCACTGATCAATGGCTTTCTGTGTGGTCATTACAGCAGATCTAGTGCCTGGAGCTGGACCCCCTTCACAATTCTGCACAGCTTAGTCAAATGAGATGGCTTAATGGATCCTTTGTGTTCAACAATGTAACCAAGAATGGAGAATGTCCCTTCAGCTGGTGCTTCACTCCAGGCAGTTGATCCATCTTTATCAAAATGCTTTAATCTCTCTGTGATTCCTTTCCACAGCTGTTCTATATATTCTGTCAGCCAATTTATCACTGAGTCTTTTGTAAAACTACTTTCAGATCTGGTTCTGGATGGTCTAGCAACTTCAGCAACCTGGTAGTAATCAGAACGTTTCTTGATGTATTTGTAAACTTCATTTAGGATGTAATCCTCAGCTGTTAGTTCCTTTTGCTGCCCTGTGGTATCGTGCTTAAATTCAGAAACTACATCATTTGCATTTCCTCCATTAGCTAATTTGGAAATTGTTTCCATCACTCTTAACATAACAGTTTTCCCTCCTTCTTTATAAAATATATTTTCTACAAATTCTGCACTAACTGTGGTTTTTTGAGCTACTTGCAACATAATCTTTGTTGCATAGGAAATCAATACATAGAACTTGGCACTAATTTCTTTCTCTTGTGGATGATCAAAAAACACACAATTTTCCCAAATCTGTCAAATTGATCAAATTCGTAATTAACCATGCGAGTATCAGATTTGAGTTTTGGTCTCTTAAAACCAATGATATTGTCAAGAACCATATTGGTATAGTCAAGGCCTGATCTCAGATTTGAAGTGTGATTCTGAATAAAGTCTAAAAGCTCACTTAGTTACAAATTTTCTTCAATGCATCAACGTGGCTCTGTTCAAGATGCATTAAGTCCCATCGAAATTTGAAATTTTCTCCAAACAACTTTTTCATTTCGTTTTTAAATGGCTCGTTGTTCTTACAAAAAGTCCCATCTCCAACCATTCCAGATACCTTGGATTTAATTGCTTCTTCAGATAGTTTCAAGTGATTAGGAGACTTCAACACATCAAAAATTTCATTGGCCAAATAAACTCCTGATTTGCTGCGTACTAAATTTATCCCAGCAAGTTTTACAGTCTTATCTTCTTCACTCATAACTAATACAACTAGCATGCTTAATCCCAAAATTGTTCCAATGTCAGCTGTTATTGTTACTGAAGTTTGTTCTAAGAACCACTTTACAGTTTGTTCTTTAAGTTGATTATCTAATAGCTCACAAATTGTCTCGCACGCATGTGTGCTATGATTCAAATTTCCAACCTCACAACCTGACCTATGTAATACAGCTAGAAGTACTGGATATAGAGCCCATGCAGTGTTTGTTTTCATTATGTAGTATAAGATGTTGCCACATAAGTCTTCTATGCGTTTAGTAGTGTTCCGAGAAGATGTTTTCATCACTTCATAAACAGCAGCTCTTTGATGATGCTGAAGTTTAATTAAATGTCTCTTCAGGTGGGTTTTCAGATTTCTAAACCATCTCTCTTGATTTTCTCCTTGTTTGCATACATAGGTTAAATCTTTAACATTGAAGTAACCTTTTATGTTAGAATGTTTGTCTGAAGCACATGCTTTGGGGTCTGTGCAAGCTATGCAATATAACGTAAACATTTTATCATCAGAAGCATCATCAATATCTTCTTGATTATCATCATCTTCATCCTCAACAGCTATATCTACATCAGGCATATTAGTGTCACTATTTGCAATGTTTTCCATTATATCACTTGGTACTGAAAATGAATCAGCATGCCCTAGATCCTTCTTTTCCACCAATTTGAATGTAGATTTGATCAAATCATTGTTCAGGATTTCTTGTATTGATTTACACTTGCTTAAATGGGCTATGGAAATGTCAAATTTGTTGCTTTTTGCTTTATTAGATTTGGATGCAACACTTGAACTTGAAGGCATATTTTGACTCTTCTCTTTATTAACCACAACAGCTTGGTGAGTTTCTTTTGTTAGGCGCAAAATTGCATTCAATGTCTTCTGGATTTGGGAATTTTCAAATTCCTCTAAAGCAGTTTTGTTAGTCTGATGCGCAGATTCCTCACTTACCTTTTGTTTCTTAGGTGGAGGAGAAGCACTTTCTTCAGTCTGTGAAACATCTAGTGAAAAAGTTTCATTTTCTAGATTAGCAGTTGATGAAGTTGGTTCATTTTTCTGAGGTCTAGCACTAGCACATTTTGTGAACAAACTAAATGACTGCTTTGCCGTATCTCTTTGCTGCACTTCATCCTGGTATTTCTTTACTGCAATATCTAAGCTGTGGGCCCAAACTCTGGGACCTCTTGTATTGTAACAAATATTTTTTTTTTAATTAAAATGTTCCTCCCAGTTTTGCTTCTTTGAATATTTGTTCTTGCATTGACCACAAAAGTAACCCCTTTTAACACCCTCACTTTTCTCTCCAACTTCATCAATATTAGGATCCATTATTGATTATTGACTACCTGAAAAAATACAAAATAAGTAAAAGTAGTAAATATAGTATGGTAAAAGTGAGTAAAAGTAAGTAAATATAGTACAATGAAAGTAAGTAAAAGTAAGTGCTTTAAACTTAGTAAAAGTAAGGAAGAGTAAATAAAAGTAGGTAAGTTAAAGTAAGTAAAAGTAAGTTTAAACTTAACTAAACTTTTCAATTCTAGAGTCATGGTGGATTACTTAAAACCGCACAAGTAATTATCTGGCCAATTTATCAAACCTGGCCGAGATCAATGGAACATAGTCCAATCCTGATAATTTTATATTAAAAAAATATACGTTTTAATAAAATTTTAATTATCAAAACATTGAAGCTTAACAAAAAATAAAAATAATTGTTAAATATGGAATTACCAACTAAACTTAAAATAACTAAATTTGTAATTTAAAAAAATTGGTTTGTACAAGAACGTATACGCAAAAAAATTGCATAACGTCTAGCGGATGAACAAAACCCAAACCAAAAATTTACTTTTTCTCATGGTCAAATTTACTGGAGCAATGCTCCCAAGATCCCAGGAATCTGGAGTCATGCCAAAGCCTACTTATATATCTAGTCAGTCCACGCTCACATTATAACACGGTGTTATAAATACAGTAATTTCATACGAACGATTTTGAACAAAAAAATTTCGTCCAGTGTTTGAAACCTCAACATTTACTTTACGTTGAAGAGCTCGTTAGATGATCTGCAACTCGATTATAATGACTCGAGACTCGATTATAATGACTTAGGGCTTTATAAAAGCAATTTATTGGCCGAATTTCATTTAAAAGCTTAATAAATAAAGATGAATTATTTCAAGACTCAACTCGCTCGAGTGGCTTCTGTGAATCGCTGACTCAGCCTAACTTTGTGTCAGTAGTATACGCACACCGTTGCCAATCGTACGATATGTTCGATTTTGAGGCCTATACGAAGCAAATTTAATTATGAAGCTGAAAGCTGTGTAATACCCGAAAAAGAAAAGTATTTTTATACGTTATAACATACGAAATTTTTGCTTAAACTACAAATATTTTTAAAACTCGCGTACAAAAATTTAATTTTAAACGGTAGCGGAACAAAATCGATCTGCACAATATCGACGCGAATAAGATCGACAGGTTAGGTCAGTCATTTTCATTGAAAATCTGAAATGTAGTTTGAAATCTGAAATCCATAAACTCGCATTAGGTCGAACGTCGACATTATGAAATTAGATTTTGTTCATGAGAGCATTTTAAAAAATTTGGCGACGCTGGTGTGTGTGTGTGTGTGTGTCTTTTTTGCGAGTCTCTATAAATATTTATAAAAATTATCTTTATGTCGGTTTGATATCGTTTATTAAAGTAATGAAACTAAGCTTTACTTTAGTTTCGTATTGAAGTTGAAGTCAATTGTATTAAAATGTCAGCAAATATACCTTAATTTGTCTCATTTGGATTTAAAAATTACGAATGTTCCATATCAAAAAGATATTCTGGTACTTTTGCATTACACTGGTCAACACTCATTTTATTGCCAATCATATTACTGTAGAGTGATTTTGGGGTAACTTTGTGGTGCTGATTCCGAATATGACATCGGTTTTGCTAGATTGGCTCTAATTTATGAGATAATTGGTACCCCATTGAAACACGTAAAAATGCAAAAAATTTAATGTTCAGGCGGAGCCTACTTACAAATCGCATTGAAATTGTCTCAAATCATACAAAAGTAAACACATGAAATACATAATGGCATTTTATTCGGTCTCACCATCTAGAATGTTCTGGTAGTTTCCCATATGCACGCGTTATGGTTACGTTTCCTATTAATTGAGGGTATTCATTATCTCAAGAACTAGAGCCAAATCGGAAAAACTACTTTCATTTTGGAATTCAGCAACCCCAAAATACCCTAAATTCGTACGAATTTCCTTGGCAACGAAACAAAAATTTTTTTTGTTGAGCTGTGTTATCCTCCGAACACTAATTTTTTTTTATAATGGCGGCGGGCTGTTTTTACCGTAACCTAACCTAACCAAACCTAACCTAATACCAACACTAATTTTTTTTATAATGGAAGGAAAATAAAGTACCATAACCAAAACCAAACCAACATTATATAAAAAAATTAGTGTTGGGAGGATAATGCAAAAGAACCGATATTCTATATCCCAAACATGCGAAGAACAGATGGACGAATGACAACGAACGTTTAAGGCTTTTTCTCCGCCATCTCAAGACACATAAAGAAAAAGGTAAATAAATCTCATACTATTTTCGTTAAGTAAACTACAGAGATCTATAAACCTTGAGTGGAAAGTAAAACAAAGGTGTGTGTGTGTATATGATAGCTACAACGTGGCCGTTTCTGACATTTTCCACACACAGACACACAACCATATATAATATATACAGGGCGTCCCAAAAAAATGTATACACACTTTAAATACTTATAAAGGCAGTGTTTATTAAAATACATTTCATTTTCAAAATGTAATAGAATCTACAGACATTATTTAATTGTTTTGTCAACGCCTGTTTCTCAAACTGACGTCCGTTCTGGTCCAGGCACTGCTGATAACGCGAAGCAATGGAATCGCAAACATCACGAAACATTTCGTTTGGTATTTGTGTGCATTCTCGTTCAATGGCTGCTCTCAATTCAGCGACTGTTGCAGGTTTTATAGCGTAGACTTTGTCTTTTAGTATCCCCATAAAAAAAAGTCTAGTGGTGTGAGGTCTGGTGAACGCGGAGGGTATTCTACGAAACCCTTCGTCCAATCCACATCCACATCGTGCCAAGTACCACTCGCAATACTCCACTCTTCGGTCCGGATCATCATCTTCATTAAAGCATGGACTAATCTTGGAATGTAACTTTTCCATTGACAGCGCTTCAAAATGCGTTGGACAGACGATTCTGAAATTCCTACCTCACGACTCGCTTGCCGCACAGATTTTCTTGGACTTTGGTGATACGTTTCCAGTACTCTTTCTTGCTTTGTGGGGCTTGTCGATGTCCGTGGTCTTCCGGAACGCTTCTTGTGGACATTCTGAACAGTTCCATCGGCTTCAAACTTATCTCTAATTCGAGTGATGGTAAGTCGCGTTGGTGGATCTGTTTGAAACTCCCTCCTAAACTGTCTTTGCACTTCAACTGCGTTTTCACACTTCCAGTAGCATTTTAGAATGAATTTCCTTTGTTCAAAGCTTAGTCTGACTGCCATTATTAATTCTAATGGGTTTAACTTGGAAAGAAAGAAACATCAATTGAGCTATCAGCTGTTAAAGTGTGTATACATTTTTTTGGGACGCCCTGTATATATGTGTGTGTGTGTGTGTGTGTGTGTGGTAAAATGTCAGATATGGCTGCGTTTTAGCTGTTTAGAGACTCTAATTTATTAAAAGTTTGCGGAATATAGTGAAAACAATGTCAAAATTTATACTATTCCTTTTCATACGTCTGTAACCTCCTCATCCTATATCTCCAGCATAGATCGTTTCCCACGCGAGCGAGTAATTACTGGCTCCATAATTTGACTTGATCGTAAATTGTAGTTTAGCATTATCATCAAACTTTTGTATTTTCCTTTCTGTCAAGATAGTACAGTAATTACAATCCAGCTAGTAGAGCCACTGTAACGTCTAAATTTTAGAGCATGGTATTAAAAAGTACGAGAGAAAGTACGCAACCACATTATCAAGGTCAATGATGTGTCTGTGACAGAAGACATCCGCTGGACAAACAGACAAATGAAAAGGTTTCTTGGTATTACGACTCACAAGTCACAATATATCTATACACGAAGGCTCGGGCTCAAATCGTACTTTCTCAGCTGTTATCGATTCGAAAGGTCACACACTGGAGAAAGGATAAGGAGAAAAGATAAGCGTGACATTTGAAACCGTACCCGTGTGAAAATTAAAAAAAAAATTGACTTTACTGCCCTGCCAGCCCTACTACCACCGATGAAGAAGACATTATGTCTTCGAGTGACCATCCGGATGATGCCATCATATGGAAGGAGTTACAACACTGCTACTTCTAAGACTTCCCGACTGAGTACATTACTTCATACAAGCACTGTATTTAAAGAACATTTGCGCAGAAACTCTACTATAAACGAGTTAAAGCCATTACAGGACTGGAAGAACAAGCTTTGTACGACCTCACTGCGCAATAAAGACACGAAGTGATCTTGTTCAGCTCACGGGAGCGCATGAAGCCAGCTTAAATGTAATTTGTTTTGTATAAAAATGTAAAATGTTTCAGAGTTGCTCTTCATTGAGGCAAAAGCGGTCAATTTAATCCGCAAGAGCGCTCAAAGCAGTGGTAAAGATCACTGGCGTACCAAAAGGGAGAGGGGATCAGCCAGGCATTTGTTCCCCCCCCTCCCAAACACTAAGCCGATTTTCCTCGCATAAAAATAAAAAAATATGCTGTATGATGTCAATGACGTGAGTCGTGTCTTTAAGTCGTTCTTAGAGTTGTTCTCCGCCGACTCGCTTTGATTTACTGCATTTGCTGCAAAAAAAAAAAAAAAAAAAAAAAGGGTTGTCAGGCCCCCCCCCCCCCCCCCCCCCCCCCCCCCCCCCCCCCCCCCCCCCCCCCCCCCCCCCCCCCCCCCCCCCCCCCCCAAAGGACATTCCTGGCTGCGCCTATGGTAAAGATGAGGAAGAGACACAGGAGAAAGTTTCTCGTTTGTACCGCGTCTGTTTTGCGAAAACAAATAAAAAATGGAAACCTATCCATTTCAGGGTAGTTAGCGACTAACTGGATCTTTGCAATAGTACCTAATGAAGAAAATACGAGCCCTCATTTTGCCTTTACATTTGGTCTGGCAACAGAAAAATAACTTGTTGCCATTATTTCCAATAACCATGAAGGTATTAGCTGTTCCTGCTTCAAGCTTACCTGCTGAACAGGTATTTTATCCATGGAGAGATTATAATATGCTCCGATCAAGTACGACTAAATGACAAAATGTCAAATCTAATATTTCTTAATTCTGATATATAAAATTAAATAAATTTAGGCCTATTATAGATATTAATATTTGTTTTACTTGACTCTGAAGTTAAAAAAAAAATAGCTTAACTTACAAATTGTCTTGGGACTGATTCTGGGAACTCTAGACTTGATATTAACAACTTTGTTACATTTCTGCTATTAACATTGTTCGTTGTGATAAATATAAAAAATAGATAATTCTTACAGTAATTTAATGTTTACACTACAACATATTTCATTTGAAATAATATTTACACTTTTGGGATAGACACAACTTAAAAAAACCTAAAAATAGTTACAGTTTCGATGTAAAATGTCATTTTATTCGTAACTATATCACTAAAACCGAAAATCGACATGAATTCTTTGATGGAAAAACAAATTACTTAAAAACAAAAATGAACACGAATCTATTAATCATTAATGGCTTATGAGTTCTTGTAAGGGGACATATTTAAGGCTCACAAACGCAAGAAAATTCAGCACCATGGCCATACACGTGGAATGCCACATGTTTCTCAAGAAATGCAAAGAGAGTATAGCAAAGCTACTGTACTTAATCCAAAGAAAATCACTCGATACGGGACAAATCCCACTCTTATTAAGGAACGCGAACATCCCTCTCTTATTCAAAGAAGGAAACAGAGTATTGCTTAAGAATTATTGCCCAGTAATGTTCATCTTTCATCATCTAAAATAAGATACAAGTTGTAATTAGAGACAAAATTGCTTCGCTTATCCACTTCAAGTTAATGGGATTGTACATACTATCGACCTTGAATGAGCTGACGTCTGACGTTGCGAACGATATCAGCAAACAAATGCGACGTCACACTGAATGCAGCGCTTGCAATAACGAGATTTGACTTGTCAAACACCATATGGAAACTCGCGAGGCAACGGTGATATGACGTAAGGTTTAAATATGAATACGACATTGCACCTAACAGATTCGATGTTTCATTTCTCTTTTTTGGACAAATCATACTAAATTTACGTTTTCTTTGAAAAATGTTGATATTTAACCCTAGAATGTTAAATGTGATAAAAATTCCTGACAAAACATCACGAAACATTTGTGAGCATCCATTGTATAATTGTATAATTATTGTATAGTTGTATAATAATTGCATAATTTTCTTTCAAATTTTTTTCCTCTTTACTTTTAAAAATTTCACTTCATCTTTAAATTTCTTTTCTTTCATCGACTACACCCCCCCCCCATCCCTCCTAGTCCCTTCTTTGCTTTGCCTTAAAAAATTTTCACTTATCTTAAAATTTTCTTTCTTTCAACCTTCCCTCCTTAAACAAACAGCCTCGTTGGGACTGGCCGGTCTGTTGTTGTTTGGTGTCCTTTGAATTCCTTTGTATACTTATGCAACGTCCCTTATAGTGAAACCTTTCATGGCCAATCAGGTTTTTCTCTTTAGTTTTCTTTGTCGGGAGAATGGACAGTTTTGCAAAGAGAAAAATACTTGATTGTAGAAACCAAATGACTTTCCAGCAAATCTAAACCGTTAATCCAACAACTGAAATTTGTTAGCAATCCACTGAAAAGTAATCGTGGTTAGTGCAACCATTTATATAGTTGAATTAACTTGGCAATTATTTAACCCTGTATTTTCGTTGATGTAACCAAACAGTTTTCTTTCTGTAAGAAATTCAAACGATCTGTAAAAATTAAGATTCAAAATAGTTCCGCCATTCATTTTTGGATTTGACATTTCAAAGAGTGATTTGATATATTTTTACGATGCATATTTAATAAAAAAAAATCTATTCAGTTTATAGTTTAGAGTTAATAAAATGATTTTTCGAGTTTTGATCTTTGTGATAGTACAGGGTGTGTATAAAGTAACGCGAGTGAAGAAATAAATCCGATTTGAACTGATTTAAACTAGTTTCAACTTATTTTTTAACTCGTAAAAAGATTTTCAACACCTGTTATGAACCTTAGTGTCGACTAATACAGTTATTATAAAGTACATGTAATAAATATTACTCGTCCATGTTCACTCGCGTTTTTACGATGAATTACAATTTTGTAGTTGGTTTCTTTTGAGTTTAAGTTTTAATGTCACCGATTTGGATGTCGCGGTCAATAAGTTATTTAAAACATTTATTTACCTATAATGAATCGTATTTATCGACGCCTTTAGTTCTATGTAGGACTGTCGAGAACTTCTTAACTGAATGCAGTTCTTGGGAAATTAAATGTTTTAATAACCTTTCTCGAGAATAAAAGCGAATTTCCGAGTCGTGTTCCAACAGTAGATGTGAAAGCGGTAGCTATTGGCATGGATTACGGTAATTGTAAATGCTTTTCTACTTAACTGGTCACTAGGTTCCGAACCTTGCTTAGATCACGTTGTTAACATTTTCCTTGGTTGTGGTTGTTTTTCCAGTGGACATCCAGTCACACAGGGTAGTTATTCTCGGTCACTCTTTAATCGTAAAGAACGAGCCTAAACGTTATGTTTAAACGTTTTCTACCCAGTAAGTTAACCCTTTCATGCCCGAATTATGTTTAAGATTAAAACAATTTTATACCTTATGTTATTCTCTATAAAAAATTGTATGGTCGAAAGTACAACCATGGGCATGAAAAGGTTTAATTAATGACTACAACGAGCAACATTTTAACTTATTACCATTCGTAATGTTAAGTAAATATTCTCAATTACGAGAGAGTGAATTAAAAAAATAAAACCACAAAGAAAAATGGATTTATTTGAGCACAAGTCTTTGGCCTATTCTATCGAAAGTGTTCACCGAAAGCTTGTACTCTTATAAAACCACTTTTTATCGTGGTTTTACCCTCTTTGTTTCCCCTCGTTTGACTGAAACACGCGATAATCCTTCTGATTTTCTTCCAACGAACGCGTTCTCTCATCTCTTAAAAGCACGAGTGCTGTACATCACTTTTCTCGAACTAGAGAAACAATACCATTTTATTTAATGACACCTCCCATTCAGTTAAGACGAGATACGCGTTACAACTTTTAAAATTGTACAGTAATCAACGATACAATTATGTTAAAACGAAGTTTTATACACACTCATTCTCCAAAGTATTCGAACTCATTCATCTTCTTTACTGATTTTGCCTTTTTTTGTTAAGTGTTCGATTTCTGACCAATGCGGACTGACCACTTTTCGATCAACTTTGACCGATTGGTCTTGGATTTTACGAGGTTGTCCAACTTTTAGTCTTATTAGTTCGCTATATAGGCCCTATACGCGAAAATTACAATTCATTGCTTTGTAATATGATGATTACGTACGCATCTTTTATCGTTCCACAAATTATATATCGAAAACAAATCATACGAATTAATATGTATACTGTATACAGTACATTGAACATTGCGCATAAACAAGTAACATCTGGAACTAATTTCCCCACATTGTCGGGGTGAGTGTGCCCCAAAGATCACCTGAGCCCCGAACACTAACACGGCGAGTGGCCGGCCCAACCGAACCAAGGCGCCAGCAGGCTGCAGCCACAAGCGAACCCAGAGCCTCACCGCCCAGAGTTCGACCGGGAGCCCTCAGCTCTATCTGCACATACATACATAGAGACACGTACAAAAAATGCGGATTAGAATCGGATCAATATATATTGTAATTAAAAAAAATTTAACTATTTGTTTTAAAACAAATATCTATATTTAACGTAATAAATATATACATATTTAAGAAACATATAATTTAGATTAAATCTATTATTTGTTCATTTTCGTATGGACAATATTAGACAGGGTGTCCCATAAGTCCGGTCTCATAGGAAAATTTATTTTAAATTAAATTTACAAAAGTAACACATTAATACTAAAACAAATGTTCAAATTGATGTCTTGTTTTGAGAAATCTTTTTGGTTGCAGCGAGTTAATACTAGTGACGAAAAGGCCTCCGCCTTTTCCTCACCAGTGTAACTCACTTACATATTAGCTCAAAACAAGACATCAATTTGAACATTTGTTTTAGTTCTACTGTATTACTTTTGTAAATTTAATTTAAAATAATTTTTTTTACGAGACCGGACTTATGGGACACCCTGTAGATGCTTATATACCCATTTTAAAGGGTATTCGAAAATGTTGCAAAATTTGTGTTCCATTTTCATATTTCGTTCGTACGAGAAGTCCAAATTATATAAAGTTTCTAGAAAGCAAAAATACAGGGTGTTCAAAAAAGAAACGCACCCCATTGGAGAATGCATATATCATTACAACGTAACCCTTTTATTTCTGTTTTAGTGATCATTAAGTACAAAAATGGTATTCACAGTTCAAGAAACTTACATTAGAAAGCAAAGTTATTAAGCCACTACGGATGAATTTGTAGGAAAATGCATTCTCCAATGGGTTGCGTTTCTTTTTTGAACACCCTGTATTTTTGCTTTCTATAAACTTTATATAATTTGGACCTCTCGTACGAACGAAATATGAAAAAGGAACACAAATTTTGCAAAATATCAGTTATAAAATTTAATATTAAAACACGAGAAAATATAAGAAAATATCACTTTCAATCTTGCACTGTTGAGAATTGTCTCCATTTCTTGGTTTTACTAATTTCACTTCGGTGGAGATGCTAATTACCAGATTACCAATAAAAGAAATATTCAATTATAGGTAAAAAGTTCACGAGTACTTGATAGAAAAAAGTTTTGGAAATATTTTGCTGATTTCGAAAGTAACGTTCTTAGTGGCAAATTATATAATTAACTTGTTAATTATAGTGGGTGATTCAAAAGTCAGGTTACATAGGGCTTTTCTGTTTCTTTGCAGGTAAATGAGTTATGAGATGTTATCGAAGGAGGAGCGCATTGATGTGATATTCCTAGCTGGCTGCACAAATGCATTGCCGTTAACGGTGGCCATATCGAACATGTGATGTGACTATTCCCCTGTATCATTACATAATACAGTATTTCCCTATGTAACCTGACTTTTGAATCACCCTGTATAATCGAATTAACTCGTTTCCTTATTACGCAAATTATCTTTGAATACCTTAAGATAGATTTATTTTGAGATACTTACGAATGATAGTTGATTTTACTCTTTTATAATGCGTTCTCAATCATTTTTTTAAAGTTATTCTTGCTAAAAACTAAAATGTAAAAGTTTACAATTCCTAAAAATATGATATTAATAAGCTAAAGCATTTCGGAATATATGGAATTAATTCTCGAGGACAATCACCTTGGTGTCTATTTACTTTTGTCAACCTCCTGTGCTTACGATTAATGCAATAAGTTTAAGTTTGAAGAATGTTGTTTACTGTTTTACGCGAAGCACCACTTTGCCCAAATACCTATTCGGGGGTAGGAGCAGCTCGCAGCATCATTGTCAAGTATATATACACCATATGTCCCACAAAAAAGTACACCCAACTTTAGATTGTACTAACTCCTCCAAAAATTGAGATATTTTGGATCTGTTTGTTTGATTTAATATAGCAAATTATTCTTTGTTAACGTTCAAATTTATTCATGTTTAAACGATTTAGTGTTTAAGCATCTGCTTTTAACTGAAGGGTACAGCAAAATGGGTTGCGCGAATGATCATTTCTCCCAGCCAGATAGCTCCTCTTGCTTTAACCAATGTGCTACTTTTTACGTCGAAGGATATTGCAAATATTTTTTTAAATAATTCCAACTTTTGTATCTAAGATACGAGTCATACATATAAATGAAGAATCTGAATTACTAAATTTATAAATAACTTTGAAACCCTTATCAAGCAGTTTACACGAAGGCAGCGCGTTCTCATGGTCACAACTTATCTGCAAACTAAAAGCTTAAAACAAGTTCAGAATACCTTCGAACTGCAATTTCCCGATAGAGCTTCTCCAACTAAACATACAATTTTGAAGAATGTTCGGAAATACAAAGAAGAAGGAACGGTCCTCAATTTGAACAAAGGACGTTCAGGCCATCCGAAGACGGCAAGAACAGACGAGAACATTCAGCATGTTCGGCATTTATTATCAAGTCAGGGCTTCTGGGAGGCCATTCAATGTCATGGCCTGTAGCAATTACTCTTTGGTGGAAGACTTCCTGCAAGCGTTCCTTCACAATAACTCTCCTGTGAGCAGGAGCTCCGTCTTGCACCCACCAAATACGATTAAATCGGCTTCCATAATACGTATTTGTGGAAGGATTTCTCGTTCTATCATTTCTAGGTAAGCTTCACCATTTAGATTACCATCGTAAAAGACCGGGCCAATTAACGCTCCATTACCGCACAGTCCTACCCAGAGAGACAGTTTTTGTCTAGAGTTATTCTTTTCGTAGATATGATTGTCAGGTGGATGATTTTTTGGTGCATACTGACGGCAGATTTGTCTGTTCACTAGACCATTCATAAAAAAGGCCGCCTCATCTCCAACCACTAATTGTTCCGTGAATCTTTCTGGTTTTTCAAGAAACCACTGGGCAAATCTTAGGCGGCGAGGTAGATCTCCTTCAATGAGTTGATGTCGAATTTCCATTCTGTATGGGTACAAATTCAAATCCTCACGAACTATTCGATGAAATGACATGCGTGAGAGTTCTGTACCATTTCGCCTGGTGGACACTTTTGGATGTCTCTCACTTGACCCCGTGTGATTACTTTTTATGGGGTCATTTGAAAAATAGAGTGTTTGCATCACAACCTATCAATTTAGATGATTTGAGGACTCGCATCACAGCTGAAATCAACTTGTTAAAAGACAATCCAGATCTTATCAAAAGAGTGATGGGGAAGATGAGAGCTCGACTCCAGATTTGTATCGATAGGAATGGCGGTCATGTTGAAAGAAAACGAAACTAAGCATAACTTTTGCAATAAGGAATAAAGAAAAATCTGCTTTGTATCTTATTAAAATTATGTTAAAGTATCTATTATTATGTATTTGTCTTTTCATTACATCGATAGCACACACATTATTTTTTCATTGACCAATTTTGCGCAATCCATTTTGTTGTACCCTTCAGTTAAAAGCAGATGCTTAAACACTAAATCGTTTAAACATGAATAAATTTGAACGTTAACAAAGAATAATTTGCTATATTAAATCAAACAAACAGATCCAAAATATCTCAATTTTTGGAGGAGTTAGTACAATCTAAAGTTGGGTGTACTTTTTTGTGGGACATATGGTATATATTATAGTATCACCGTGCTGACAAAGCTTCCGTACGTGGTTCGAAACCATTGGCAGCGACAATGCTCTGTGTTACCATGATTTTATATATATACACAGTGCTATGCCCGTTAACTCCTAAACTTAACACCGCTAACGCTAACTACCATAAAATTTAGCGCTGCTAACGCTATGTACTTCAGCTTCAGCTGAATTCTGTACCGATTCATAGAGTTGTTGTACCTGGTATTCCATACATTAAAACCAATCTCACCCTCTCGTCTATTGTTAATTTCGCAGCCATCCCTTACCTAAAAGAAAAAAATAATAATATAATAAACACCGAAAATTCCTATGATGCGCGACTTTTGCGTCACCCTCCCTGTATATATATATATATATATATATATATATATATATTATATATAGAGATAGAGAGGAGAGAAGAGAATATATATATATATATGAGAGAGAGAGAGAGAGAGATATATATATATATATATATAGAGAGAGAGAGAGAGAGAGAGTACGGTATAATATATTAATGTACATTTTGTGTCGAAGAAAAGGCTTGTTAAAAATGCAAGCAAATATTTGATCTCTGTAAAGCCTATTTGAAGATTCATATATTCGTCGAACCTAAATATTTGTGACGTTACGAAATGTAGGAACATTTTCCAAAAAAGGATTTTCAGTTTGGTATCCGAATTTTACTTCTATTTAAGTACATTCAACGTTTGAAGTAGCCTGAAAGAATTAATTAAATAATTTTTGTTTTATTATGTCGAATAAATTAATAAATATTTTAAATATTAATTATATTAAGGGTAATATTAATATTAAATATTAATAATTATATTGAGGGTATAATATATATAATATATATATATCAGTCTTTCTACCCGACATTTCACTCGGTATCGTTTTAATTCATTTATACTTAAATTGTGATTTGTGCCAAATATTAACAATGAGTTTGGAGGGCCAGAAATTGGCACGGCACGGCGCTTAGGTCAATGAATGCCGCTCATTGCTTAAATTTCTTCGTTATTATTATTAATACCAGTACCATCGGGAGTCAAACCCCCGACCTTAGTGTCTTTACTTTGTTTATAGGGAATGGTGTTACTCACTCAGCTACGGAGTGAACTGACTTACTGTACACTGATAAAACACACAGGGTGTGTATATAAAATATATATATATATATATATATATATATAGGTGCTACTGTAGTATGCGGTCTACCTACGATTGGTTAGGTTTAATCATGATATTTTCGTTAAAACTAACGAAAATATCATGACTAAACCTAACCAATCGTCAAGGGCGATTGACAATGGGATGTAAACAAACAATTAGTAAACAAGATAAGAAGTTATAATTAAAAGGTAGACCGCCGAATCGTAGGTAGACCGCATACTACAGTAGCACCTATATATATATATATATATCGTAAAGAACGACGCTTGTATAGGAGATATTCCGCGCAAGACGAGAAAGAGAAAACAACAAATGAAAAAATGAAGTACCACCTGGGAATCGAACCCGGGATCTTCCGATTGCCGGTCAGACGCGATAACCACTACACCATGGACTTCACTCTTCCAAATGCCGTAATTCCTCTACATACTCGCAGAAACCAATGCCCCAAGGGGGCACCTCCCGCATGCCGTAACATTATATACATTCAACTGCAAAGAACACGCAGTATAAATAACGTAAAGAACGACGCTTGTATAGGAGATATTCCGCGCAAGACGAGAAAGAGAAAACAACAAATGAAAAAATGAAGTACCACCTGGGAATCGAACCCGGGTTCGATTCCCAGGTGGTACTTCATTTTTTCATTTGTTGTTTTCTCTTTCTCGTCTTGCGCGGAATATCTCCTATACAAGCGTCGTTCTTTACGTTATTTATACTGCGTGTTCTTTGCAGTTGAATGTATATAATGTTACGGCATGCGGGAGGTGCCCCCTTGGGGCATTGGTTTCTGCGAGTATGTAGAGGAATTACGGCATTTGGAAGAGTGAAGTCCATGGTGTAGTGGTTATCGCGTCTGACCGGCAATCGGAAGATCCCGGGTTCGATTCCCAGGTGGTACTTCATTTTTTCATTTGTTGTTTTCTCTTTCTCGTCTTGCGCGGAATATCTCCTATACAAGCGTCGTTCTTTACGTTATTTATACTGCGTGTTCTTTGCAGTTGTATATATATATATAATTATTTATATATATATATATATATATATATAATATTAATTCAGTCGCTATTTCTGTTGCTATGGCATGTCCTTAAATCCCATAATACTTAAACCATAAAGAAATTATTCAAAATTAGTGTAGTATGCAAACATGATGTAAACTCACGGTAGGTTGCTTTTCAATGGCGCTCAGACCTTTTCAAAGATAATAAATCCTTTTGACCGAAGTACAAAATTCTTGAGACGTCGGGAAATGTTTCATAGAATATATAAAAAAAAAAATGTTTCGACCAGGATGTTTCTGTTTTTGTAAACAACGACAACGAAAAATAAAACGATCTAACCTAACGTAATGTAACTTAACCCAAGTTAATTTAACCTAACTTGTACGTAAGTTTTATTTTTCTAGATTACTGGGCCCCGTAAGAACTTTTATATGACGGCAAAATTCGATTCAAATCTTTATTCGCACGATATACTGTATATACACAGTTGCTTCTAAAATTACTTGGACGACCTACATATTTGACGTGGAATGAGATTTAGAAAAAGTTTTCAAAGGATTAAGATAAGCCGTTTATGGGTATTTGCCTTTTTGCGATATGTCTAGACACACGTAGTTTCGCAGGAATGATTGTTATCAAGAATTGCTACCTTCTCTGGGATTTATCAAAAAAATAGAAAAATCTGTGGGTAGTCCAAGTAATTTTAGAACCACTGTGTATATACTTTTTTATGCAGGAAGGATGGGCCAAGGGTGAATGCCCGTAAAAATGTCCCCTACCCCCTCCCCTCTGCCTACAGAAGAAGAAAGCCTAAATGAAGGTCCACATTTATTTATTTTTTTGTTTTTTAATTTTGAAAAGATTGTGTAGTGTGTAAAATACACTTATGTGTAGTGAGGAACAGGGAGAGAAGTGTGTGTGTTTGAGAACATGCTGGACTGCTCACAAGGTAGATGAGACACGGGAAAAAGTTCAGCTAAAGGGGACAGTAACAGGGAAAACAGGAGTTCCAGCACTCCCTGTCTCCTAACTAACGTCCCCCTCCCCCGGAGTACTTCCCTGATCAATTGGTGTCTACAATCTCCTCATATATATATATCATTTCGTTTGTCGTTTCAAGAGTAATATTTCTTTCTGAATAGAGTCATATGGGAGTGAAATGGAGTAAAAATCCTGAAATCGTCCATTCATGACGCCACGAGTGCTTGTCGCTTCTTTTCTCGACAAATGAAGGCTAAAAACACAAATGCGTCATTACTCTTTCAGTTGTTGTATGATATTCTTAAAGCGCATTGTACTTTTCACTCAATTTAACAAAAAGGTAAGGGAACAGCCAGGAAGCTCATTTCTCCACGATGTTGTGTGGGGGGGGGGGGAGTGTGCCCCAAGAGTTACCTTTAACCCGAGCATTGACAGGGTAAGCGGCCAACTGAACTCAAACCAGGAGCGAATCAGAGTCTCACCACTCTATTCAATATACTCTATAATTTACTTTGTTATTGAAAATCTTTCGAATACAAACCAATGCACACAAACAACACACAAAAACAAACCTTTAGTCTCAAAAATAATACAAGTAACAGAGTTTTACAATATTTTTCTGTATAATTTTGATATTTGATATGTCAATAGTATGGCAATATTCACAGTATTATAATAAAAACCCACTCTAATAGACAGAGTCTGTCTATTAGAGTGGGTTTTTATTATCATATTGTGACTTTCACGTAGAAAAAGTGAAGTTTTTTTTGCATTTACAGTATTCTAATTTGAAAATGCCGTTGGAAGCATGGAAGCTTTTTAGGCAAGATTAATGGAATTCAAATTATATTTATAACATAAAGGACGTTAAAATGTCAAGTAATAGAAATAGTAACAACAAATAATAGTAATAAGAAGTTAAAAATGTACGCATGTAGTGTTTGATTATATTGTACTTTAAAGTAATTGTAGATTTAAGGGGAAACTAAATAATGCTTAATAAAAAAAAAAATGACAAATTATGAAATTAAAAAATGCTTAATGAAATTAGCATACAACCAAAGACTCGATATAAATAAAACTAAAAAATAAGTCAACTAAAATTTTTAACTAAATTAAAAATTATTTTCTTATATTTAATTTCATAAATTAATTACTTAATTCTGAAATTTATTATTAATATGAATATAAAAAATGAATTTTACTTTCATTTAATTTCATTAAATAATTCATAATTCATAAATAATTCATAATTCATTAAAATATGAATTTATGTGAAGATAGAGAAATAATTTTGCCCGAAGGAACAGATATGTCAGGATCTGCCTGCGGCTCAGTGAGTTGGGATTATGACATCTGATCGACATTCTATTGACTTCCAAGTCTAATTTTCTTTTGATCCACGTCGTGTACTTTGACATAAATTTCACCGTGCGTACACATTTTTAAATCAAAGAGATTTTAGCAAAATCTCACGGATTCGTATAAAAATATTATAATAGTCTATGGAAAAAATCCGTAAGTGAAATTGATACGATTTCTGGAAGGTTGAAGCGGCTATCTTAGGATGGGGGAAAGGTGTAGGTACGTTTTGTACGAATGTATGTGTACATGTGTAATTGTGTACATGAATTTATGCACATTAAAGGTAAAAAACCTCTAATACAAAAGAAGTTTAAGAAGAACGTAATACGTATGAGGGGGGAAGTAATATCGTTAAATTGAGGTGGTCTCTCGTGCTGCGGGATAATAGGAATAGGGAAAGGGAAGACAGGACTTGAAACAATGTTTCAGATTAGAAGGACAAAGAAATTTGCTGAATGCCAAAATGAACATGAACAAAACTTAGTTTATGGTCATAGAAATAAATATTTATTGGAGAAGAAATGTTGCACTCACTGCCAAGATTTTCAATCCACGGATTGACCTGACGAAGAACAGAAAAACAGACAGAAGAAAGGCGCGTAGTCCATTTAATACAAAAAGATAAAGAATTTTTGCTGGTGTTTGAAGTGGCACTGCAAAGTTCCAATTTCGAAACCTCCTCATTAGAAAGAAAGGAATCGAATGAACGATGTTCTGAAGATGCGGAGATGTGTCGCTCCCTTTGGCGGAAAGGGAAAGGTGGTAGCTCGACTCTGAATTCGTTACATATATATACATTTTTGACGCGTGGTGGACTCGCAGTTTGCAGAAAATTAATCTCATTAAGACGATGAGACTCGAGGTCATAAGCTGAGTTCACACTATTTCCTCAGACATAACGTTTTCAGTGCCCTCAAATGAATTTACATAAGAAAGGAGATCCCGCGGTGAATCCGCGTAGTACTCATTACTACCCCAAGAGAAGAATGGACTGATTAAGGATTCTATCACAATCAGAGGGACTCGTCACAGAGCCCTTCCTCCATAAAATTTTCGGCAGTCTCCCCACAGAGAACGTCCCTTGTAGTGTTTGGAAAAATTTCTTCATAGCGCATATCTCTCGTGGTATTTGGGACAGTCTGTTCATAAAGCATTTCACTCGTCATATTGGGGACAATATTAACCGGATGGAGAAGTGTATTCCGAGCTTGTATTTCTGTACGGACAACTTCCGACAGCGGAACACGTCTGGGTTCACTTCCTGTACCTGTATCCTTCGTACAGAAATTTGATGAGGACTACTCTCTCTTTGAAAAGGGAATTAAGTCATCTTCCTTACATAGGAATTCAAGCGAAATTACCAAACCGGAACTCATAGAAGGCGAGTTTTCAGATTCATTCGAAATAACCGAAACATTAGTAATTTCAAGTTCCTGATTAACCGTAACCGAAGGTGATTACTCGATCTCTTTAGAGACACAAAGGACTACATTGAAGACATCTGAATCTTCATGCTCAAATTTACCGTAAGTATTCGGGCTTTCCATTTCCTCATTCACCGGAACTGGAACGGAACAATCGACAGTTGACGGAGAATCTTCTCCATCTACAATAATAGCCGTTCCCCGTTCCCCTTCATTTTGAGCAGGTTCCAGTGAGTCACTGAGGCTCTCTGAAATAATTCTTTCGCCTTCGGCTGTAAACAACGAAGAGTATGCGTGACAAACGTACTCGAAGGGTTGGTTCATCTCCTCGAATTAGACTTACTTTTCTATCCTCCAGATAGAAATCGTGCATCAAAAATAAATTAATTCTCGGGAGTAAATCACTATCCCATTTTAATTCAGATACGACCATTTATGGGGTCAGATAAATGATTGAATTGAACTCAATAGGAAAAATAGCTTCCCCAACACAATATTATTCCAAGCCATCATCAGTGGATGTCGATGCGAACGGAAATAAAAATTTCCCTCGTTCATCATCTAGAAAATGAATAACCAACCGAATCTTCACAATGTCGTCGTGAACGTTAAAAATGAACGTGATATCTCTCTAAAGCGTCAAACCATTGTGTAAACGTACGGAAATACCAATTTAACGAATATTCTCCCCTAAATATAACGGAACATTAGGAATATTGTCCATCCTATAATAATTTCATACTCAGCTTTCTTCCTAAAGACAACACGGAAAAAATGGATTTACAAACAAGGAAGACGAAAACAGAAAGAAAACCTTATCACTCCTAATATGATGATATTTGGGTTTGTTTCACTTCCTTCGCAACATCTAAGGTCATATGATGGAGGGAGACCTACAGCCTTACGTGGGATCCGAACCACGGGTCGCTACATAGTCTGAACGCAGCGGACGGTCTCTCATCTAACTACTATCCGACCCAATATCGCGACAGGAGTTAGACAAAACACTTAAACCGAGAATTATTTCGGTTTAAATAAACCCTTAACGAAATCGTAACACAGGGTGATACGAAACTTTATTGTGGATTTCCACTATTAACTGAAATGTGCGAACTAACGTAATTAAAACCGAAAAACAAAAAAAACCGAATTATCGCAAAGACCGAAAATGGAAAATTCGCTAAAATAAACTCCGACTGAAAGATATTTGCGCACCGACACAAATCACCACCCTCCACAAAAAAAAAAATACCCCACCTCCCGATTGCGCACACACAAAAGAAAAGAAAAAAAAAATCCTTTTCACTAGTACATATTACAATAGACTCTCCCTATCTGAAATTATTCACAAACAAACAAATTGAAAAAAGATCCGATGTTTTCTTTCTTTGAAAAGAATTCCGGGCGACAATTGGGTTAAAAAAAAAAAAAGTATATATATATATATATACGGTATATAATTAAACTATAGAAGTGAATTTAATTAAAATTTTGTTTTCTATGTAAACAATGAGAGAAAATTCCAATTTAAAAATTAAAATTTCTTTATTCCCGTAAATTCCTCGACTATTTCAAGTGCGGGGTTGAGGTTGGTTAATCCGTGTGTGTAGTGTGTACACACTTCTGCGGACACAATGGAGTCTGCGTACAAAATTCTGCTTACATGTGCATGTTCCTATTCATTGTACGCGAACAGCGCCGAGTCAGTGTACATGTAGAGTATATATATATATATATATATATATATATATATATATATATATATATATATATTGGGTGTGACGCCAATGATTTTCCCTGAGAACATAAATCCCAAATATCCAATTATAAATTCCAGTTGAAACTATTTATTTTATAACAAAAAAAACGACAATTTCTTCACGAGCGAGGATATATATATATATATATATATATATATATATATATATTAGGGTGTTTCACTCGTACAGAGGAAAATATCAAAGGTCAATATTTTTCTCCACTTTGCTTGTGCTTTTATTCCTTTTCATGTAAGAAAGATGTGCACCAATTTTGAAAACGATTAAGTGATATTTATGGGTTGCACACATTTGAACCTTTTATAATAAACAATTTTCTTCAGTGTTACGAAAAAATTCTCCCTTGGAACCACGGAAAATGAAAAATTCTAATAATAAAATTGGAAAATTCAAATCAATACACATTACACAATACAATACAATTTAATAATATCAAATTTTCTTCAGTGTTACAAAAGAATTCTCCCTTGGAAGCACAAAAAATAAGAAACTCTAGTATTAAAATCAGAAAATCCGAATCAATTTTTGAATTGGTACAAGGACGTTCCCGCCTTGACTCTTTTCGGCACCTCCTTTCGATGATGTTCAACAATCCAGACTCTGTACTGAACGGACGCATTTCTTGAGCTCTCTGATATTGCTTCTACTTTTGCATATTGCTAATAACTTTACTTTTGGAAAGTTTTGAATTTTATATACTTGCGTTTATGTTCACATTGTTATAGTTAAGTAATTGAATATTAGTGGTTTTTAGCGATTTAGAAGTTTTCATAGCGTGCCGGCTTAATTTAACTTAAACTTGTGACGGTTATAAACTAATTTAACTGCGCGATGCCGTCGCAGAAAGCGTCGTGTGTTAGGTGTGGGGTAAACCGGTGGTATTCGGATTTAAAGATTATAACGGCGGTCCTATGGCGATTACCGAGAGATCAGTTTGTTTCTTTTGCGAGTTAAGGAGGAAATAGTTGACATAAAACGCAGTGTACGTGAGGTAACGGAAAGACTTGCAACGCTTGATGAGGGCAGGGGTAGGGCTACGGTTGACGAAAGCCGAACCAATACTAACGTTGAAGACGTTAGTAATTTGAAGGGTGAGGTGCGTAACCTAGTTTCTAGTTTAGGTAGCTCGGGAAGGTTGGATAGAGTTGAGGAAGGGGTTAAGGTTGGTCCGAGATTAGTAGATGGGGAGGGATTTAGAGAAGTTAAGGGTGGAGCTAGGCCGCGTACGTTAGGTGATAGGAATCCCCCCCTATCGAGGTTTCGAACCCTTTCGCCCATTTGGAAAGGGACGTGAATGAGGGGGAAACTATTTTAATTGGGGACTCTTTAGTGCGCCATATGGACACAGAGTTCGTTGAACGGCATCCAACCAAGAGGAGGAGGGTCTGTCTCCCAGGGGCCAGGGTTGACAGAGTTAGAGACGAAGTGGATAGGATTGACGTTGCCTCCCGTCACTCGATGTTGGTGACGATGGTAGGGGCAACGACTCGTATAGGCCCGATACGAGAGTGCCTGACCTTTTGGAGAGATATAGGGGGTTAATTAGGTCCCTAAAGGCGAGGTCAGATAGGTCTTTAGTTCTAGGTATTACCCCTAGGCACGGTTTGGGTCTTAGGATTACGTCTAAAACATATTTTTTAATACTAAATTAGAAGAGATTTGTGCTGAGGAAAATGTACCCTTCGTAAAGCTGTGGTCAGAATTCAGTGATCCTAGCCTTTTTATAAAAGATGGGGTGCATTTTAATGAAATAGGTAATGCTAGGCTAGGTAGGTTAATTGACGAAAACGTACGAAAGCTGTATAGGTCGAAGCCTTCTTTAAACGTTGTGGGTCCGGGGAACGCGGGCCCGACGTGAAAAATAGTTTAAAACGCCGGCCCGTGGTAAAAAATAACTTAAACGTCTTTTATTGTAACGCGCGTAGTATTAGAAATAAATTAAACGAATTTAAGGCGATAATTTATTCCGGCAACTACGATATAGTTGCTATCACTGAAACGTGGTTAAATACCGTGACTCGGGACTTGTTGGGGGAACTTGATATACCGGGTTTTAAACTCTTTACTAATGATAGGTTACATAGGTTTGGTGGCGGCGTTTTGCTGTACATTCGTAATTCCCTTAGGGCTATCGAGGTTAAGATAGATTTTCCGGCAGCAATTAATGCGATATGCGTTGAAGTTAGGGCGCGTAGTATTAGTTTTAATTTTGTTGTTGTTTATAGACCTCCCGTTCAACCCCTCGATACCGATACTAGATTTTACTCACTTCTTGGTAACTTTATTGACAATCGGAATAGTATAATTGTCGGAGACTTTAACTGCCCTAATGTTAATTACGAGACTTTTACTGGTAATGAGGAGGGTTTGAGATTGATTGAGTTCATGGAAGATAATTTTTTACGACAGATGGTTACCGAACCAACGCGCGGTGACAATATTTTAGATTTGGTGATGACGAACGGCGAAAATATAGTCGAAGGTTTAGAAGTAGGCGAGAGTTTAGGATGTAGTGATCATCAAATTCTTAGGTTTAAGTTATTGATAGAAAACACTAAGGATAGTAACGTAGAAGTCCCTGATTTTCGTAGGGCTAATTTTGATAGTTTTGCGGATAGGATAGGATGTTTATGGGTAATGACACAAATTTGCATTGGGAGGCGTTTAAAGAAAGTTTTATGAATATTGAAAGGGAGTTTATTCCTCGTAGGCCCAAGCGCGCTAGAAATCATGGTAGGCCCAAGTGGTGGACTAGGGAAATAGGCGAGTTCATAAACGAGCGTAACAGAGCGTATAGACTTAATAAGCGCAATGGCACGGCAGCTAACTTTAATAGATATATCGAGCTTAGACGTCAGGTTAAAAGATCAGTTAGGAATGCTAAGCGTAATTTAGAGATACTTATAGCTGCGGATAGTAAACATAATCCAAAAAAGTTTTTTGAATACGTCAATAATCGTAAGCCGATAAAAGATAACATAGGCCCTCTAGTGGATGTTAACGGCGCTTTGGCTTCTGACGCTCAGGCGATGGCGGGTATTTTCAATAACTTTTTTGCGACAGTTTTTACCGTAGAAGACGTAAATAATGTCCCCGACGTGGACGATATCGTTCCATTTAGTAGCGAGACTATTTTGGATGAAATAACTGTTTACGAGGGTGAGATTGCGCATTATATCGATAGGCTAAAAGTTAGCAAGGCTCCAGGCCCTGACGCTTTTTATCCCAGACATTTGAAAGATTTGAAAGACGTTATCGTAGGCCCCTTAACGAAGATTTTTAATCAGTCACTCGAAACGGGGATTATTCCTGAAGACTTCAAATTAGCTAACGTCACGCCTATTTTTAAAAAAGGCGACCGCACAGTAGCTAGCAATTATAGGCCCATTAGCTTAACGTCAATTGTCGGTAAACTTTTGGAATCCGTAGTTAGGGATCGTATCATCGATCACTTAGAAAGTAGAGATTTGATTAATAGTAGTCAGCATGGGTTTCGACGCCATAGATCTTGTTTAACTAATTTGTTAGAATTTTATAACGAAATAGTGCGCGAATACGATAGGCATAGAGCGGCTGACGTTATTTATTTAGATTTTAAAAAGGCGTTCGATACAGTTCCGCATAGAAGATTAATTGCGAAGGTTAAAGCGCACGGTATACGCGGTCAGGTAGCTAACTGGTTAGAGGAATGGCTTCGTGCTAGGAGACAGAGGGTCGTTGTTAATGGTAGTGAATCGGGGTGGTTGGATGTAGGTAGCGGTGTCCCACAGGGTTCAGTGTTAGGCCCATTGCTATTCGTAATTTACATTAACGACATAGATGTAGGATTGACTAGTAACGTGTCAAAATTCGCGGACGATACTAAAATAGGCGGTAAGGTTGTTAACGAGGACGATAGAAATAGGCTCCAAGACGATGTAAATAGGATTATGGAGTGGACGGATAAGTGGCAGATGCAATTTAACGTAGACAAATGTAAAGTTTTGCATATAGGTTCTCGTAACAATAATTACACGTACACGATGGATGATAGAGAGTTAGCGAGCGTTGACGAGGAAGTAGATTTAGGCGTACGCGTATCTAAGGATTTAAAAGTTAGGAACCAGTGCCTGGAGTCTTGCGCAAAAGCTAATAGGATGTTAGGCTTCATAGCGCGTAATTTCGAATTTAAATCGAAGGATATTATATTGCCCCTTTACAAGTCCCTAGTCAGGCCTCATTTAGAATATGCCGTTCAGTTTTGGTGCCCGTATTTGCGTGAGGATATTGATAGGTTAGAAAGGGTTCAGCGTCGTGCCACGAAACTAATTCCGTCATTGCGCAACAAGCCTTATGAATATAGGATTAAAGAGTTAGACTTGCATTCACTCGAAACTAGGAGATTAAGGGGGAGCTTATTGAAGTTTTCAAAATCGTTAATAACATCGATAACGTAAATTTTGACAAACTGTTCACTTTCGATAATAGCAATACTCGTAATAACGGATTTAAGTTGCGTGGCAGACGTTTCATACTAATATCGCTAAAAACTTCTTTACGTTTAAAGTAATTGATAAATGGAATAATCTTCCCGCGTCAGTCGTTAACTCTACCAGCGTTAATGTGTTTAAGAACCGTTTAGATAGGCATTTTAAAAATATTAACGTTGTTTAAAATAAAAAACAATTAGCAACAGGAGCTCTGGGGGTGGTGGTCGAGGATGAGTCTGTTGACGATAATGCCAGCTTGTGACATGCCAGCGTGTGATGCCAGCAATAAAATTATTAAAAAAAAAATTAGACTAACACGAACGTAGATGTAGCTCGTAGAGTAAACTAACCCACTTTTTGTTTACTTTACCTACTTTTTTTTTTATCTCTCTTACTTGCATGTCTGTAACTCTCTTTACTTGCATGTCTGTAGTTTGCATGGTATGACAGTGAGTTAAGACTGTGTTTGCATGGTTTGTAAGCGTTCTTACTTCTTTTCATCTTTCACCCCTCTCCTATTCTCTTCGACTATTTTTCCGACTTGTCGGCAGTGGCCGGCGGATGATGATGGGAGTCTTTCTTTCTTTTTCTGAATGAATGTTAACCCACGAATGATAGGTTTTGCTACTTACTTAACCCCTTATTCTCCTCTTTTAACCCCCTCTCTTTCCTTTCTCTCGGCTAACCTTAGAGTGGATCTTAGGGTCTTTGTTAGCCTTAGCTTCCGTAGATCTGTAGAATCTTTCAGCGCGTTGACTGACTCTCTCAAGCCGTCATTTTTGGTGTACTCCTCTACGTTGTCGACATCCCCGACGCCGAAGTTGTCGAAGTATGTCTTCGTCCTTTGAGTGACGAAGTTGTTCAGATCCTTGCCTTCAAAAGTCAGGTTTTTCCACTCGAGTCGTTTGAGTTCCTTCCTCGACGCAGGTTTGTTGAAGGCCTGGAATATCTTTTCTTTCTCATTTCTTTCTCATTTGAGTCTCCGAGAGATACCATAGATGCCTTTTGGCAACTCTCGAGGCAGCCTGGCCCAGGTCCTTGTTCGGGTGTGAAATCAACAGTTGAATCATGTCTAGGTCATTTTTCGGGGCCCACCTACTGACCACTGCCTCGTGCCAGAACTGGACATAAATGAAACACGTAAAAAGGGCCACGTCGTGCAATCCTTTCACCTCTCGGTCGGTGAGTTCCAGTTGCTCCCGGAACAAAACCATTTTCAGCACATAGATAACTTTCGCCATCCACCTGGCTTGATGATGGGCTCCTGGAGTCCTGAAGGAGAACTCAGCTCCACCCCAGCCTCCAAGGAAAAGGAGCGACAGCTTGAGGAGTTCCTCATAATCTTCTCTCGGGTGATATGAACTTTCAATGACTCCACGAAGATAACTCACCATCCTGATTCGTTCATCTTCCAAGTAAGTGGCTGGCTCTTCTTCATCGATCATGGTTTTGAAACAATTTTTGTTAATAAAGTCCCAACGCTGCTGAAATCGTCGAAACAACAGGATTTCAGGACCACTTGTTGGCCCCAGGGACTTATGAAAGACCTCCTTCAAAATGAGCTCATAAATGTGGTGACGGCAAGGCAACCACAAGAGCGACCGACCAAGGAATTGTTCAATCCTCATGCATGCCCCTTGCAGAAGTCTGGTATTGGACGCCGTAGTGTCAAACGAGAGGCCAATGATACGGTCATGAATTCCAAATCGTTGCAGCTCCTGGATGACGGCTCGAGCCATTTGTTCACCAGTACCATCCTGGACAACAGGCACTCCAAGAAGATGCTCGAACTCCTTCCCTGTTACCACAACAGCTACGCTGTCTTCCAAGCTTCTAGAGCTTCCGCCAGCAGCTTGGGGTAGTAGCTTGCTGTCCTAGTGCAGAACTAAGAGAGGTAGATCTTTGAAGATCGACTCCTCAAGTTGTTTGGCCATTTTCTCTCGATACTTGGCACGTGCTCGATGAACAGTTGATGGCGAAATAATAATCTGCGGTACATCTTGTCCGAGACTTTTAGCAGTTGCAATGAAGGAAGTGCTTGCTTGTCGAATAGAGAGTTGTTCTCTATCCCAAGTAGCCACGAGTGTTGGATCAAATGTGTTCTTGGAACGACGAGGTGACTTAGAGGCCAATGGAGCAGCAAAATCTTCATTATCATCATCTGTTGTCGCCGTTGAGCTAGAGGATATGCTATCCAACTTCATTTTCTCGGAGATCTTTTCAGCTTCTTCAGCATGCTTTCGTTTTCGAAATTCAAGTTTCTTAGCTGCTTCTTCTTTCCGTTTGACAGCCATGGTGTGTTTCCTATCCACCCCAGCCATTGAAGAACTCATTCCGTCCTCCCTCTGGGAGGACAAGAAAACCTTGTCCTCCTCCGGAACTGAACTCATGCTCATCACACCTTGACAAGCGATGTCAAAAAGGTCAGCAAGGTCTCCCTTCCACACCTGACGCTTCATAATGGCTTTGTCCGTCTCTCTCGACTTCTTCAAGTTTTGGTACTCTTTGTACAGCTTTAGTATAGCAGCTCTAATGTTCTCCTCTGTCTTCACGGGGATATACGCCTTCTTTCAAACTTCTTGAAGCTTGATACTCGTAGACCTGATGGTAAGGGGGATTGTTTCCTTCAGCTCCAGGTGATGGTACATAAAGCAGAGGACGACTTGCTCCAGGGATGGCAATCTTGCTCCTAAGAGCTCTTCGACTGGAGTCTTTTCAATCAGTCAGATCTTCTTTCTTTCCATTTTCAACACTTTTTGCACCTGTGAAAGAAAACAAAACATTACAATATGTTGGAAGTTGGGACGTTCTCAAGATTTGGTTACAAAGGGCTAAGGTATCAGAGGTGACATAAGTGTGCAACCTCTAAATGGTGTTCAATTTGCTTCAAATTTGATACATATGCTTTACAGATCATAAGGTGTACAGGGAAGAGCAAAGTGTAGTGAAATTCACAACTTGAAAAAAGTGGAACATCCTAATATATATATATATATATATATATATAACGTAAAGAACGACGCTTGTATAGGAGATATTCCGCGCAAGACGAGAGAGAGAGAACGGAACAAATGAAAAAATGAGGTAACCACCTGGGAATCGAACCCGGGATCTTCCGATTGCCGGTCAGACGCGATACCATTACACCATGGACCTCACTCTTCCAAATGCCGTAATTCTTCTACATACTCGCAGAAACCAATGCCCCAAGGGGGCACCTCCCGCATGCCGTAACATTATATACATTCAACTGCAAAGAACACGCAGTATAAATAACGTAAAGAACGACGCTTGTATAGGAGATATTCCGCGCAAGACGAGAGAGAGAGAACGGAACAAATGAAAAAATGAGGTAACCACCTGGGAATCGAACCCGGGATCTTCCGATTGCCGGTCAGACGCGATACCATTACACCATGGACCTCACTCTTCCAAATGCCGTAATTCTTCTACATACTCTACGTTATTTATACTGCGTGTTCTTTGCAGTTGAATGTATATAATGTTACGGCATGCGGGAGGTGCCCCTTGGGGCATTGGTTTCTGCGAGTATGTAGAAGAATTACGGCATTTGGAAGAGTGAGGTCTATGGTGTAATGGTATCGCGTCTGACCGGCAATCGGAAGATCCCGGGTTCGATTCCCAGGTGGTTACCTCATTTTTTCATTTGTTCCGTTCTCTCTCTCTCGTCTTGCGCGGATTATCTCCTATACAAGCGTCGTTCTTTACGTTATTTATACAGCGTGTTCTTTGCAGTTGAATGTATATAATGTTACGGCATGCGGGAGGTGCCCCCTTGGGGCATTGGTTTCTGCGAGTATGTAGAAGAATTACGGCATTTGGAAGAGTGAGGTCCATGGTGTAATGGTATCGCGTCTGACCGGCAATCGGAAGATCCCGGGTTCGATTCCCAGGTGGTTACCTCATTTTTTCATTTGTTCCGTTCTCTCTCTCTCGTCTTGCGCGGAATATCCTATACAAGCGTCGTTCTTATTTATACTGCGTGTTCTTTGCAGTTGAATGTATATAATGTTACGGCATGCGGGAGGTGCCCCCTTGGGGCATTGGTTTCTGCGAGTATGTAGAAGAATTACGGCATTTGGAAGAGTGAGGTCCATGGTGTAATGGTATCGCGTCTGACCGGCAATCGGAAGATCCCGGGTTCGATTCCCAGGTGGTTACCTCATTTTTTTCATTTGTTCCGTTCTCTCTCTCTCGTCTTGCGCGGAATATCTCCTATACAAGCGTCGTTCTTTACGTTATTTATACTGCGTGTTCTTTGCAGTTGAATGTATGTATATATATATATAATTATATATGTTACAGGAAATCTGTGTAAGTAGGGATTTCATGTAAAGTTAAGTTGTGATATTTTCGGTTAGTTTTAACGAAAATATTACGACTTAACCTAACCAATCGTCATGGGCGTACAGTTGACCTAACCGAGCATTCAATAATTTTGGATCAAGTAAAGATAAGCACCCCCAACCTTTTTTAGTTAGCTTTATAAGGCTAACTAATGAAAATATCACGACTTAACCTAACCAATCGTTAGGTCAACTGTACGCCCTTGACGATTGGTTAGGTTAGGTCGTGATATTTTCATTAGTTAGCCTTATAAAGCTAACTGAAAAAGGTTGGGGGTGCTTATCTTTACTTGATCCATAATTTTCCTGTAGGTTTACAAAAATATCACGACTTAACCTTACATGAAATCCCTGAACATTTTAGGAATTTCATGAAATTCCTAGTTACACAGATGCCCTGTAACACACACACACACACACATATATTATATATATATATATTAGAGATAGATTGTAAAACGAGTGATTTTGCATAATTACTGCTTCACTCAGGGACTTCAGGAAGTTAGGTAGGTTAGGTTAGGTGAAATTCTTAAGTATTTCAGCAACTTCCCAAAGTCCCTGAGTGAAATTCAGTAATTACGCGAAATTACCGAAAATTTCAGGAATTTCATGAATTTTGGGCGTATTAGCTTGACTAGTTAGAAATTTGTAGGAAAAACAAAAGTGTCCAGGTTTTTTTCGTCCACCCGGTATATATATATATATATATATATATATATATATATATATATATATATATATATATATGGCATACATCTAAAGTTTTATATGGAGTCCAAATATCCAACGAATATCAAAAGCACAAATGATTCCAAATTCCTTCTTTTCGTACATAACAAATAAATAATACTTAGAAATTATATTTATCGATCCACATTAAATACAACGACCGCAAAAACAACAGCAATTCTCACTTTTATTTCAAACCAAAGATAAAAACTAACGATAGAATTTCTAAAATCTTATTTCTGAATAATAAAACTTTTCTTTTAAAGTCTTCAGTTTAAATTCGGGTACGACACTTTTTTTTTTTTTTTCACGACTTCATTTATGGTTGTAATTTCTCGACACATTTTGTAGTTACTTCGTCTTCAGTACTTCCATACTTATACGATACGATATTAATCTTATTTGAAGGAAGCACTTTCCCTTGAGGTATCTCGGTGTCTTGAAGTTTCTGGAATTTTTCGGTTTCTGTAATGACGGGTTTTTTCAATCAGTTGTGGAGCCAATTCCACGATGATCCTTCTTTTTCTATTACGGTGACGAACGTCGTCTTGGAAAAAATTTCTCGTTGCCGATACTCTGCGTTGCCTTCGACAGTGATGATGTAATACGACACTCTGCGTTTACCGAATCCAATGCGATAGCTTACTGTAAATTTCCACGATTCGTCGTCTAGAGTCTAGACGTTGACTAAGTCTTCTCAAATTTCGACTATGCGTTTTACGGAATCAAATGCGTTAGAATTTCGTAAATTCCCACGACTATTCTTGTCTGTACCGTTATGGAGTACGTTGAGCCGATGCTATGCGTCACACGTTTATCGTTTAGAAATGTAACGAAATTTTTCTGTAACGACGACGTAACGACAAAGATAATTCGTTGCTGTCTACCGCCAAGGTGAAAAAATGGCTGGTCCTCTATTCAAATTGAGTCAGTTGATCTGGCAAGGTGCGCCACTGTGGGGGATTCTGTTCTTCGTTCTGGAATTCGTTGAGTGTGATGACTCGGTTTGTTGCTTCGTTGCCCCGACAAGAGAAGTTTATACCGCTAAGACGGGTTCTTTGCTCTAACTTGAAGCCGATTTCATCTGACTGCGCGTTTCACGAACTATCGCATGCCCTTCAATTTCACAAAAATGGCGGGCTGTGTAGGTGCTCCGTCTCTTCTCGATGCGCTGGAAATAAAATCACTTGAATTTCTGAAGCAAGGGTAATGATGACGACTTGTAACCGTTTTGCAGTTTTATTCACAGAAAGCAATACACACAGGAATGAATAAGAAGGCAGACTTACAACGGAAAACTTAGTTTGTACACTACACTTGTTCTTTAAATAGAGGATTTGACAGACAACTAACTCAGAGCGATTCCCAGACGACACTCGACTACAACTGACTTTTTAACTTAGAGTTGGAGTCTTTCACCTAACCCCGGGGAGCAGCCAGGAAGACTATGTCTTCCGGGGGAGCTTCCGACCGAAACTCCAAGTTTTTATCTTGGCACGGAAGGCAAATCCCTCCGTTGTCAGAGGAAAGTTCCATTCTGCCACGTCTACATTGAACTTTAAAATTACAGATTTTAGTCAGATAATAGTGTTAACAATAGTATATGAATATGTTTTGTGAATAACTCACTTATGGGATTGAACTTCACTGATAGGAATATTTAGATTTTTAGCTGTCATCCTGTCAAGTTATACATTTAGCAACATTGGAACAGCGGCCTGTTAGCCCTGAGAAGAATGCCAAATGTCTGCGGCCGAAATATTATACGTGTGGTTTTACTGAAGATATTAATTTAAAGATATTTATAAACTGTTATAGATTAAAAGATCACGACAAATTTGAAATATAAAATGCATACAATAATATAGTTTAGGTAATCTATCAACAAAGCAGTACAGTAGAATAATATATTCGAAATTGAGTAAGGTACCGTCGCCATCCAACTCCTGACTCTCACTCAGCTTATATTTCTGCTCAGAATCGTGCAAAATCTTCGACTCGCCAAAAATTCCTTCATCTGACAAAAATGTGAAAATATATCCAATTCTAATTCTTCTCGCTCTTTCTGGCATCTAGCTAAGAACCTCTTCAACAATTTTACTTCCTCTTCTTTCCCTCCTCTTTTCCATTCCGACGGCACAGTTGCCGTCTCTTCTCCTGACAAAGCTGAAATCTTCGCCCAAACTTTTGCTTACAATTCAACCCTGGACGATTCCGGTGTTGTTCCTCTATCTCCTCCCCCCTCTGACTTTATTATGTCTGAAATTAGAATCTCTTCTAAAGATTTTTTTTCTGCCCTATCTGGGCTCAACTCTAGGAAGGCGTATGGTCCTGATGGTGTTCCTCCTGTTGTTCTTAAGAACTGTGCTTCTGTGCTGACACCCTGCCTAGGAAAACTCTTTCGTCTTTGTCTCTCATCTGGTACTTTTCTTTCCTGCTGGAAGTTCGCTTTCATTCAGCCTGTCCCAAAGAAGGGTGCCCGTTCTCAACCCTCTAACCAGGGGTGTGCTGGGACCGGTTCGGTCCGGTTCGCCCGAACCGGTTGTTAAATTTTGATTGGATCACCGAACCGTTTGTTGATACTCAACCATCACAGAACGAACTGGCTATATGGAAACTTCTTGACTGAGACAGCAGGATTGAGAGGGTAAATTTATATCTAAATTTTTTTTAATTTTTTCATGATTTTATAGAAAAATATAGGTAGTATCACAAGCAGAGGTCGTTTCAATATTTATTTATTTTTTGATGAAAAATTAGTTTATTTTTAGATAATTATGTCATTAGTGAGTATAAAGAATATATTCAATAATTTCTGCCAAAATGTTACAAAATGGTGTTTGGAAAAGCTAAAATGCGTTGGCTTCCGGGGCTCCGCCCCAGACCCCCTAGCTTAATGACTCTCGCCATTGGCGCTCACCGATTTACACCCCTATCTGTATCAAAACGTTAACAAATTGGCAGCACACCCCCTGTCTCCAACTATCTTCCAATTGCTTTGATTTCTGGCCTTTCCAAAGTTTTTGAATCTATCCTTAATAGGAAGATTCTTAAACATTTTTCTTCTCACAATCTTCTTTCAGATCGTTAGTATAGATTCCGCAAGGGAAGCTCTACTGGCGATCTTCTTGCATATCTTTCTGACTCTTCGTCATCTTCCTTTCGAAATTTCGGTGAAACCTTTGCTATTGCGCTAGACATATCCAAAACTTTTGATAGAGTCTGGCACAAATCTTTAATTTCCAAACTGCCCTCCTTCGTTTTCTATCCTTCTATCTGTGCCTTCATCTCTAATTTCTTTTCTGGCCGATCTATAGCTGCAGTTGTAGATGGCTACTGTTCTTCTCCTAAAGCTATCATATAAACAGTGGTGTTCCTCAGGGTTCTGTCCTGTCACCCACTCTTTTCCTTTTATTTATTAATGATCTTTTAATTCACACTTCCTGTCCTATTCACTCCTATGCCGATGATTCCAATCTTCATTTCTCCACCCGCTTCCCAAATAGTGATGTGAGTCGTTTTTTATTGTGTCGTTTTTTTTGTTTTTTTTGTCGTTTTTTTTGTTTAAAACGAAGGTAGTCTTTTTTTTGTTTTTTTTTGTTTTTTATTGTTTTAAACTTATTCCATATTTTTTTTCCTTTAATCTAATAAGTATATTAGTATTACCTATAATTTACTATACTACCATGCTTATACGGTTATACCTAGTATATATACTATATAGTCATCTTTTAGAAAAATTGAATCACGCAAAAAGTATATAATAGAAAGGAAAAACAAACCCTCATTTTTTATATGTATATATATTTTTTAACTAGAACATAAAACATTCTTCCTCGTTTCAAACAATATACATAATTGTGATTGGCAAGAGTACCAGTATATATATTCCAGATAGAAAAGGAAAATATTCACCTTTTTTTGAACCTTTTTGTTAACCTACATTTCCATGGAAGAATCATCACTAGATTGGGTAGAGCATATATGCTAGTTTCAATATCACAGGTACTGGTATAATATCCATAATACTGGTAAAAACAATAGATATAATTGTGATTGGCAAGAATACCAGTGTGTATATATATATATATATATATATATATATATATATATATATATATATATTCCAAATAGAAAAATAAAAAAAATATAAATATTCATCTCTTTCTTTAACCTTTGTGTTAACCTAATGCTGTTTAACTTTCATTATCTGATTCTATTTCCATTGAAGAATCATTATCACTAGATTGATTAAAGCAAATAGTTTCAATATCACAGGTACTGGTATTTATTGCAGATTTGGATGTTGACGAAGCCAATGTAGCACCATGTTTTACTTCACTTTCTTGGAATTTTGCATTTTGGGATATAAATACTAGCTTTGCTGCTCTGTCTGTGCTTAATTGGTTTCTTTTGGCTGTATGGATATTACTGTATGTGCTAAATGATCTCGGAGGTAATGAAAGGGCGAAATAGAGGTGTATGAGTTTGTGTAGGTATATATGTGAGTATGCATGCGTATGTATCTGGAATTCTGGATGTATGCATGTGTATGGGGTATACAATAGATATAAATGTGTATATAAGTATTTATGTATATATTGGTATATATGTATATGGGTGTATGTGTATGTATATATATGGATGGTCTCGTGGGGGGGGGGGATATGTCATCGCGGGTCTAAAGGATAGTTAAGTGGGAGATTCAAAATCCGAGGCATGGATGGGAGAGTCCTGGGAAGGTTGGACAATGGGCAGTCAGCTCCCAGCCAGTGTTCTCGCAAGTTTAATGGATCTCAAGATACAAGACTTTCAGTGCAAGAAAGAGGCCAGTTTTTTCTGTAAATAGGCTGAAAAGGACATTCTATACTGGTACCATATGGCCTATTTTATTTATTTATTTATTTATTTTTATAATATATATCATTGCAAAAGTATACCTTATAATTAAATTGGCAATATCTATATTAATTATTAAAAAAACAAAAAAAAAAAAAAAAAAACAAAAACAAAACAAAAAAAACGACAAAAAAAAAAAAAAAAAACGGTTTTTTTACATCACTATTCCCAAAGCGTCCCTTACAGCAGTCACTTTATGATTCGCGTAGGACAGCTATGGGACACATGACCTCTGATCTTTTGCTATATCTGATTGGGGCAGAGAAAACCTTGTGTCGTTCAATGCCTCAAAAACTCAGTTCCTCCATCTGTCTACTCGTCACAATCTTCCACACGACTATCCCCTTACCTTCAACAACACACAACTCAATCCTTCCTCTTCTCTTATCATTCTTGGCGTTTCCTTTTCTCATGATCTTTCCTAGAAAGATCACATATACTCTCTTTCTAAAATAGTTTCTAAGAGGTTACGTGTGTTATAACGCCTCTGCGGTTTCTCCACCCACTCTCAGTTGCTGTCTCTGTGCAGGGGTCTTGTTCGCCCCTGTATGGAGTATGCTTCTCATGTGTAGGGTAGTTCAACCCACACAGCCGTACTTGACCGGGTGGAATCAAAGGCTTTTCGTCTCATCAATTCCCCGCTTCTTACTGATTGCCTCGTTCTCTCTTTATTATCGCTATCATAACGGACATTGCTCTTCTGAACTCTCTAACTGCATGCCTCCTCCTTTAAGGAGAGCAGTATCAGACTTTTTAGACTTTCTCATTCCTTTTCTGTCCAACTATCTAATGCAAGGGTTAATCGGTATTTTCAGTCTTTCATCTACTCAACCGGTCAAATCTGGAACAATCTTCCTCAATCCATCTTTCCTCCTGTCTATGACCTCTCATCTTTCAAACGCAGTGTCTATGCATCTTGAAAACCCCGGACCTTGATTTTGGCTCTCTTCTTCTTCTTCTTCTTCTTCTTCTATGGGAGGGCGCTTTTGTGGGTGTTTGGTTTTGCCCTTGGCCCCTCCTTCCTGCATAAAAAAGAAAAAGTGCCAAACATTACATTTTTTAGTCAGCAGCCAAATACTGTACATTACATAGAAATATGCGATATATTATTAATAAATATTGATACGTATTAGTATATGGTGTACATGGAGTATACCTACAGTATCTTGAAAGACCCCCTATACCTTCCACACGCTCGAATTCTGTTCAAACTCCTCGAATCGGCACTCAATGACTTCATTGAGAATTCTCATCGCATTTAACTGTGTCAACGACAGTTTTGTTCGACAAATCCCTCATCGAAAACCACGCGGGAAATCATGGTCTCAACAGGAACTGCGATCGACGAATTAGTCGGATAGAATTTCTGCAAGGTCATTTACACGTGAAACAAGATCTGCGTAATCAGGAGCAAGAGAGTCACACGTATACGTTAAGTTCGTTCAGCGGAAATTAATCTCTTATACATGAGAATGTTCTGCGTTGCTAATTCCTACATCAAAGAATCAATGAGGCCGAGTTATAAAAGAAAACTAGACTTTTTTGTACGCAGGAAGGAGGGTCGAAGGGGGAATGGCCGCAAAAATGCCCCTCCTATAGAGGAAGAAGAGAGCCAAAATCAAGGTCAAAGGTTTTCGAGTTGCTTGGACACTGCGTTTGAAAGATTGAAGGTCATAGACTGGAGGAAAGAGGGAGTGAAGAAGATTGTTTCAAAATTGATCGTTTGAATAGATGAAACATTGAAAATACCGATTAACTCTTGCGTTACAGAGTTGGACAGAAAAGAATGAGAATGTGTCGAAAGTCGGGTACTGCGTGTTCTCCTTAAAAGAGGAGGTATGTAGCTAGAGAGTTCAGAAGAGCAATGTCCGTTATAATAGCGACAGTAAAGAGAGAGTCAGGCAACACTGCAGCGAAGAGAGAGAGATTGAAAAGTCAGTAAGAGGCGGGGAAATGATGAGACGAAAAGCTCTTGATTCTACCCGGTCAAGTAGAGCTGACTGGATGGACTGACTACGCGACCATCTTACTTTAGAACAGATACTTTCAACCCTTTCAGACCCCAACCATACCACACATGGGGACCAGGCCAACCAAGAGATTTGTTTCACTTCTCTAGTGAAAGGTGTCTTTGGTGTGGCTATATATATACACGACATACGCGAGCGTTAAAGACGAAAATGCAATTACTAGTTGATGATAGGCACAGTGCCAATGATGCCCTAAAGAATATTGTGCTATAGTTGTAAGCGGTCTTATAACATCTGTTCCACTTGCTATTCTATCGAGATGTTATTATTAAGTTAGCTTAAATTAGGTTAGGTTAGGTTATGCTAGGTTAGGGTGGATAAATTAGGTTGTGGTAAGTTAGGTTGGATAAGCTAGATTAAGTTAGATTTTTAGAGTGTCGAGGTTTTGGTCTTGTCGGAGAAATGAGTATAGGTCCGCTGCAAGCCGTCACATATCCTAAATTCGTCAGCCCGTACTCCATTTGGCTATCTTCTGATTACTCCTATACCTCTACCACTTACGAGCCCCCAAAACTCTCTCTTTCAACACCATTCTAAATTTCATCACCACCTTAAGCAGCCGAGAATTTTACCAGGTTCTAAACTGACTACTGCCCAGTTACATTATTTATTGGCCCCTCTTAAAGCCTCCAGTCTGGGATGAGCAACATGTGAACATAAACTATTTCTCTGTAAGCCACTCTCGTACAGTTGGAGTCACAATTCCGTGAACACGTTTTTTCAGCATTACTGTATATGTACAGTAAGTGGCAATCACATATTACATACTGTTAGGGAATAAATATTTTTGGATGCAAGTGTTGTTTTGCATTATATATAACCTTGGTTTGGTTTCCGGCCGAATTATTCATTCTGACGAAGGTCAAGCTTGTCACCCCACCTTAGACCTACAGTTTAACATGGAATCCGAACCACGACCCATCACAGGCGGTCAGAAATTACAAAGCCTTCGCCTGGACTCGCTCTCACGACCTCCCGATCAGCAGCAGCCCAGCGTCTTAATCACTAGGCTATCCAGAGGCTCGAATCAGGCGAGTTTGTCTAAAACAATTCGTCTAAAATACAATTTGTCTAAATCAATTTGTCTAAAACAATTTGTCTAAAATAGTTTGTCTAAAATCAATTTGTCTAATAACAATTTGTCTAAAATACAATTTGTCTAAAAATAATTTGTCTAAAATACAATTTGTCTAAACAAACAATTTAATATAATATGGCATACAAATTGTTGCCTGATGCACAATGCTATTTATTACTTGCCACGCCCCATCTTAAAAGGTTACCTCTTGTGCGGAATAGTACATCGAAATCAGTTATCCCGGAACCCATAACCCGGTTAGGTTAGGTTAGGTATATTATGAAATAAAATCAACCCATTTTCAATCTTTTCATCCTCACTCCAAATTTATCAAGCAGACAAATGCATTTCTAGTTATCTTCAGTTATTAGTCAAATTGTATTTTAGACAAATTATTTTTAGACAAACTATTTTAGACAAACTAGAGGTAACGTTTTAAGATGGGGCGTGGCAAGTAATAAATAGCATTGTACATCAGGCAACAATTTGTATGCCATATTATATTAAATTGTTTGTTTAGACAAATTGTATTTTAGACAAATTGTTATTAGACAAATTGATTTTAGACAAACTATTTTAGACAAATTGTTTTAGACAAATTGATTTAGACAAATTGTATTTTAGACGAATTGTTTTAGACAAATTCTCCTAGACGCATCCAGGCTATCCACTTACTACCAAACAATTTTTTTTATTGTGTGGAAGGATGAACAGCTGGTTTTGCTGCGTGCCGCCTGCCGTCACCAGGTCTCGATCCCGGGCCGATGAATTTGTAGTCAGCGATGCCAATCACTACACCACCAACGCGCGCATAAATATATATGTAATATTAAGTTTCGGGGACACCAGATTACGATAATCCGCCCATTTTATACTTCGGGCCATTCAGGGCGTCTCTTACATCCATGTTTGGTGACAGTAGGTTAGGTGGTTGTTCTCGGTTGGCCAGTTATTTCCTACGTCACCAACTTTCGGTCAGTCAGAGGAAAAATACTGGTGTCCTCTAAACCTAACATTTACTCTCTCTCTCTCTCTCTCTCTCTCTCTCTCTCTCTATCTATATATATATATATATATATATATATATATATATATATACACTGGCTAATTGACTGTAGGCCCTACAATAAATGTAATCAGATTAAGTTAAATCAATTAATGTTTGTCTGATGGGTCACCATTGATCTTTCGATCAAAATAATTGTCATAAATAAACACGATTAATAAGCTTCGTTGATTTTCCTGTAATTAAACAAGTAAATGATAAAATTAGTCTTTTTTTTCCTGGACCCCGCGCGAAGCCGCCCATAACGTCGACGAAGGAGTCAGTTTGCTTCTTTCAGAAACCCCTTCTTGGTTTCACGACGAAATGGTGGTTGATGATGCTCCAAAATTGTAGGGAAAGTTTCTATCAATAAACAACAGTTTTGGGTCTTGTCCAAGATGGCTGCCAAGCGAAATACATTAAATATCACATTATACGAAATTATTCCATAAAACTACGGCAAATTTCATTTGACGCATGATTTCTATCTGGAGGATAGAAAGATAGGCCTAATTCGAGGAGTGAACCAGCCCTTCGAGTACGTTTGTCACCCATACTCTTCGTTGTTTACAGCGAAAGGCGAAAGAACTGTTTCAGAGAGCCTCAGTGACTCACTGGAACCTGCTCAAAATGAAGGGAAATGGCTATTAGATGGAGAAGATTCTCCATCAACTGTCGATTGTTCCGCTCCAGTTCCGGTGAATGAGGAAATGGAAAGCCCGAATACTTACGGTAAATTTGAGCATGAAGACTCGGATGTCTTCAATGTAGTCCTTTGTGACTCTAAACAGATCTGGTAATCACCTTCGGTTACGGTTAGTCAGGAACTTGAAATTTCCAATGTTTCAATTATTTCGTATGAATCTGAAAACTCGCCTTCTGTGAGTTCCGGTTTGGTCATTTCGCTTGAATCCCTATATAAGGAAGATGACTTAATTCCCTTTTCAAAGTGAGAGTAGCCCACCACGCGCCAACACATATATAACGAATTCGGAGGAGAACTACTACCTTTCTCTTCCGCCAAAGGGAGCGACACATCTCCGCATCTTCAGAACATCGTTCATTCGATTCCCTTCTTTCTAATCAGGTTTGGAAACCGGAATTTTTCAGTGCCACTTCAGACACCTGCAAAAATTCTCTCCTTTTCCTTCTGTCTTTTTTCTGTGAAACAGACAACACACTCTTCGTGCGTGTTCAGAATTCATCGGATTTCTTCGTTATTCTAATCTCAAACAGTGTTTCAAATCCTGTTTTACCTTTCTCTATCCCTATTATCTCGCAGCCCGAAAGGCCACCGCCTTTCACTTCGATTGGCTCCATTCGATTCTGACTCCAGCCTGACCCATAACACTTCGATTGATCACAATCTTTCTTCAGCCATCTGTCACTTTGATTTCAGAAGTGGAACTTCCACCATTAAGGTCACGCGCATATCCTCAAAAAGGATCTAAAACATGAAACAAAGAACAAAAGTCATGACGTCGATTTACCAACCATTTTGCACAATTTCCTTCTTTAGCCTTATTTCCCACTCAAAATATACTACCACAGATACTCCTACAGCCGTTAGGCGATACCCGTGCATTCATGCAGTAAACACAAACCTGTTAAAACACACTCAAGACGTCAAATGATTGATACCAGAGGCAAATAGCCACCACCGCGTACATCCTAAAATTTGAGCAATGCCCAAACGTAAACCTTTCACCGCTTAACACCTTTCAATTTTACTACCTTCGAAGCTATAAAGTTTAGTCAGTTTTAAAGTTCTGAACGTTTTCAAACAAACCAAAATTTACTCTGCAAAATTCCATGAGTTTCTCGCGCCTATACGTATTGCCTTTCTGGTAGACTTCTTTTCTTTAAAGGCAAGGGCTTCGGAATAGAGACGGGGGGGGCGGAGGAGGATTGGTCCACCCACTTTTAAAGTGGGTAGGCCAACAATGGAAACTGGCCCACACACTTTTCAGCTCTACCATGAAATTCAGTTCAATTTAAAATAATGAGTAGTTAATTATTGCATAAATTATATTATGGTAATAGCTACTGTAGTTATAATAGAATACTGTAGATGGTCCAGCATATATAAGGCAATTTAGGCCGATTTTCAGAAAATTTTGTTTTTCAATATGCCCATTACCTATGACTTACCAGGACATAAATAAATACCATTTCGGAAACATGCTATGGTTTATTCATATTTTATTCTGTGGTACATTCGGAAGTTACCCCTGGCCTACCCACTTTTAAATGCGTTCCTACGCCCTTGTTTAGAGGGCTTTGACTTCAAGACGCACATACATTCATTTATATTTCAATCCCACCTTTCCATACATTCGTACAAATCGAACATACACCTCCCCTCATCCTAAGATAGCCGCTTTGACCTTGCAGAAATCGTATCAATTTTACTTAAGAAATTTTCCATAGCTTATTGTTTGTTTGTTTGTTGTATTTCGTCACTACTGACGCAGCCAAGGTGAGCCTCCGCTGTCACCAGGTTGCTCCAATCCTGCCGTGGCAGTTGAAGAGTATTTGCAGTATTTGTATTATAATTCTTTTATCAATCTGTTTCTCCATGAAATTTTGGCAAAAATCGCGTTTGATTTAAGAGAATATTTACACGGTGAAACCTATGCGAAAGTAAACGTGGACCAAGATAAATCAAACTCGAAGTGCTCAAGAACACCAAATTTACAATTAATTATAAGTATTTCATTAGTGCATAAGTACTGACATTAATGTAAGATTTAGCTGATTATTATAACTGATTTAACTGACAAGTATAGATTTAATAAGTTAAATGTATCTTCTATTATCATTTTAATTCGAAAAAACATCACGTACAAATATTTTGTTTAGTTTATTCTTCAGTTAATTCCCCAGTTCCTATCCAGTGGAACCACCTGATTGTATGTCTATCCTTTTGTGACCCCTAGTTTCCATTCTGGGGGTGGAGCCTAAATCATATTAGTCTATTTATTTTAAATGTGTCTTGATCTTTCAATCGAGAATAGCTTATGAATTGCTTTAAATATCTACGGAAGATATCTGGTAACTTTCTGCCCAGCCTAGGGACTCTTTCCAGGGTTGCCAAATTTATAAATTAATAAAAGATGATGCCTAAATTCTAATGTTTCCCTTCATGTAATATCAGTCACATAAATGAGTTACTTCTAAAACTAAAATTTACAATTTATTCGCAATCATTATCGTATAAAAACTTGTAACTCAGAAATATATCGTAAACGTGATACCTAATGGAATTTTCATGGGCACAGAGGAGGTTGGATTCACTGCCCAAGAGGTTCAAGAAATCAGTTGTCGTCCAGTTGTTCTAAGAGAGAATTGTCGGTCAAATCCTCTAAAACAAGTGTGGTGAACAAATACAAATTCAGTTATAATTCTGCATTCTTATTCATTCTTGTGTGAAGTGCTTTCGGGTCAATCCCAGAATAGGCACCTGATGTACCTCAATCCCAGATGAAGCACCTGCGTTCAACCTCAATCCCAGAATAGGCACCTTGCAAGGAATTAAATAAAAAAAACCTGATGATTACAAAATTTATTGTTTATACAAAGTTTATTACAAATGTAATAAAGGCAAAGTTATAAAAGGTTTAAAGTGGTTTAATGAATAAAGAAAATTTTTAGATATTATAAATTCCTGCAATATGAGCCCGAATGTTTCTGAATCCATCTGAAGCAAATCTATCTTGCCACATAAATTGGTATAGATATAGGTTAGGTTAGGTTAGGTTAGGTTAGGTTAGAGTTGATTTTTTCAAATATTGATAAAAACAATGAAATTATATCTCTAAAAACTGTTTATATTTTTTTCTCCTCAATCCCAGATTAAGCACCTGTGTTTTGCCTCAATCCCAGATTAAGCACCTAAAAATGATTTCAGGTGCCTATTCTGGGGTTGATCCGTGCTTTCTTCTGTGACGTAAAACTGTTTCGAATAACGCCTCTTTTTTTTATCCTTTTCACGAAAATAAAGTGTTCTCTTTTCAACGCATCAAGAAAGGACGCAAAATTCGAGGGACGCCATGCAACTGTTCGGAAACACGCATTCAGATTGAAATCGGCCTCAAGCTAGAGAGAAGAACTTGCGATTAACGGTATAAAACTTCGTTGTAAGAACAACGAAGCAACATACTAAGTCACCGTACGGAGGGAAAACAACTCACAGTTATAATGCTTGAATTGAAATGGGTGATTACAAATACTGATTAAGTTGAGATCAAATGTTAATTGTGTTGCAGCACAAACGCAAGGTATGTAAATTAAATGGTTGACGAAAATAATAATGCGCGTATGAATGAATCTGGTGTTAATTGGGTTAATGAATGACAAAGGTCAGGGACAGGCTTGTTACAATGGTTGTTACATAATGGAAGCTATCGTTTCACTGAGGTAGTTTAAGAAAAGAGCCTCCGAAGGCTGTGACGTAATCTTCAAGGGCGAGGTATAACCATATAAAGAAATCTTATGAAAAGAAAAACACCTGCAGCGTGTCTTATATAATTACGCGTGATCAGTGAAATTGCGCATTTCATGAAAAACGCAAAATATTGCGTTTTTCATGAAATGCGCAATTTCACCGATCACGCGCAAACATACATAATATATATATTATATATATATATATATATATATATATGGGATGAATTCACAATTAAACAAGTGAAATGAATGAATGATATAAACCCCACAAGGAAAAAGAAAAATTATTCCAAGGTCTTTCGTGTATTCAGAAGTACACCTCGTCAGGGAATATCCATAGGGAGTACTTTCGTGTTTTTTCAACTCGTTTTCAGGCAAACTAAAAATACAGACGAGTCCACCCAGGCTTCTTCTCTTATTATTATTATTATTATATATAGGGTGAACCAAATGTAGGTGGACAGTAAATGATAACGTTTATTTTGAGAATACATATTTAATTTTTTTGTATACTATAATACAAAATAAAATTTAAATAAATTTAGTTATAATATTTAATATAATAAAACACAAACACCATAGTTATAATGAACACCATAGTTATAATATAATATAACACAAACCGTATTCAACCTACTGTCCACCTACTTTTGGTTCACCGTGTATAGGGTAGGGGATGATGATGATGTGTGGTCGTTTATACACGCCTAAACGGATATGGTAATCTTCACCAAATTTAGTATACACATTAAGGAAAAACCAGGGGAGGTTTTAGTAACACACTTGCCCCTCCCAGTCTTCCCCAAGGTTATTTCCAAGGTCTTTTCGTACACAAGGCGTAGCTGGTACCCTAGGGTATATATATATATATATATGCACTAGAATCACAAAATAACACGTGACCTTATTAATAAGCAAACAACCACAAGGAAAAGGAAACACAAAGTCCGAGCGCTTTCGTGATATATTCACATTATCAAGGAAGAACAGAAAATAGACGGAGATTACAAAGTATTTGAGTTAAATAGACAAGCAAAAAATTCACAATTGGCACCTCAAATTAAAGGCCTTAAAGCCCTCTAAAGATTTTTTTCCCCAAATTGATAACATAATCTGTAGGCAGCTAAATAACTGAATAAAAAATATATACTGTATAGATGAAATTAGACAAAAGAAAACCAATACAGAGAACAAAAATTATTATAATGGTTATTAACATTTAATTAAAACAGGCAATTAATAGGCAAGAATTTAATGAAAACAAATAGATGACGTAGATAACAAATAGAAAACATAATCTATAGGCTGATTAATTACTATACAGATGAAATTAGACAAAACACCAGTACAGAAAACCTAAAAAAAATAATTATTATAATGGTTATTAACACTAATATTTAATTGAAATAGGAAAAATTACAAGGCCCGAAATTAATGAAAACAAAGGGAAAGTTGCCATCGTCTTACAGAATTATTACAAAATTTCAACAAACAATCTGGAAAAATAGTTATCCCAACAGCAACCACTTCAAATATCCAATAACCACCCAGCAACCAAAGATTATACACGAAAGAAATATTACAATTAAACTAGACACATAAGAATGTTAACAGTTCTACAATAATATTTATTTATTTAACCAGGGCAAACCATTAAGAGGCAAAAAATGCAATTAAGAAAACAGTAGGCCCATCGCCAACTTACTGACAATATACGAATCTAATTTGTACAACCCAGGGCTAATATTAAAGACCAAATCCGCATTATTCTTGATCACACTTGATTCCAATATATTTCTGCTAACAATAGATTTACTAAACCTTAATTTAGAAGCATTTTTCCAATCAATGGGATGATTAGAATCTCTTACGTGAATGAAAATGGCGTTAGATTCTGACCACTTCTTATACTGTATTGATGCTGTTTAATACGTAACTCAAGAGTCTTACCAGTTGGCCAATGTAAAATTTATTACATATTGTGCAAGGGATTTTATATACACACCATGTTCACTTAAAGGGGAGTTCTTAATCAATGAATTCTTAATGACATCCAAATTTTTGAACGCAATATTTACGTTAAAAGTCCTCAGCAGGTTCGGAAGCTCGAGGAAATTTTCTCTGAATGGTAACACTAAAACATTTTTTGTGTTATAAGGAATCTTATCCTTTACTTCGTAGAAGGTTTTCTTTGCCATTTTAAGGACTTATCTATGCAGTTCTTTGGGTATTTTAAATCAAAAGCAATTTTGTATATTATACTAATTTCATCGTCAATAAACTCAGGGCTACAAATTCGTAGGCCTCTTAGAAACAAAGTAGAAAGAGCGGATCGTTTTACATTAATGTGTGATCAGAATAATAATGTATATAGGAACAATTATTAGTGGGTTTTCTGTAAACATTGTACTTAAACTTTTTTCCAGACCTATATATTAAAACATCTAAAAAGGGATCGAAGAATCTTTTTCTATTTCAACTGTAAAATTGATAGAGGGAATTAAATTATTAAGTTTGGGTAGGAATTCATTGAGATTTAAAGTCACTGGCCAAAGACAGAGAACATCATCTACATATCTAACCATGGGACATAATTTGGCAGAATCTTCCTTAATAACTTACTTTCAAAAAACTCCATATATAAATTACTCAAAATGGGGGAGAGAGGGTTTCCCATCGCCATACCAAATTTCTGTCTAAAATATTCATTATTGAACACAAATTTTGAGTCTACTATGCACAGCTTAATTAATTCTATAATTGTGGCCACAGGTAAAGGCAAATTATGCTTAACCAATTATTCCGAAAGAAACACTAAAAGGTCCTCCACCGGGACTCTTGTAAATAAAGCGGTAACATCAAAGCTTACCAATTTAAAATTGTAATTGACACTAATACTATTTAATTTTTCCACAAGGTCTACATTATTCTTTATGTGTGATTGTGAAATTGTGCCAAGGAGAGGATTAAGAATGGAGACAAGCCATTTGGATACCTTATATGAAATAGATCCTATAGAACTAACAATAGGCCTTGCCGGATTATCTGGCTTATGAGTTTTAATCAGGCCATACATATAAGGTAATGACGGTGAAGTACTCAGAAACTGTTTAAGTAACCTTTCATTCCCCTTCAAAAGTTTTTAATTTTCTTGTTGAATGCACTGTTCACAGTTTCAAGGGGATTGTTCCTTAATTTCACATAAGTGTCGCATCATTCAACAGATCATACATTTTTTCTAGATAAACGTCTTTATTGAGGATCACTAAGGCATTTGATTTATCAGCTTTGGTTATATGTAGTATAGATTCTGATCTTTCTTAAAGCTACATAAGAGTCGAAAAACTCTGTGGACAATTTGGAATAGAGGGTTTAGACATAGCACTATATACTATACCTTTACAAATATTCACATCTCTATAGGTAAATCATTATATTTTTCTAGATTACAGAAAGCCTTAGCAATTTCTACATAGTCCACCTCCTTTTTAGCTGCTGAAAAATTTATTCCATATCCAAGAGCCGTAACCATATTTTTATTTAACACTTTATCTGATAGATTTATCACAAAACCAGGGTTAGCATCCTTAGTCCAATCACTTCTTTCAATAAGAATTTGTAATTTAATATCCAGTTTCCTTTCCACTACACTGCATTGTGAATTTTTTGCTTGTCTATTTAACTCAAATACTTTGTAATCTCCGTCTATTTTCTGTTCTTCCTTGATAATGTGAATATATCACGAAAGCGCTCGGACTTTGTGTTTCCTTTTCCTTGTGGTTGTTTGCTTATATATATATATAATATATATATATATACTCAAACCCGATAATTTGATATTTTACTGCGTGTCGAATATCAGACAAATTAAACCAAATCTTCCAAAATTTGTTCTGATATTTCGACACGCAAAAAAATGGCCGAATTATCGCGATAGTCGAAATACCGAGTGTCAAATTAGCGGGGTCCGAGATACAATCTTAACTTATCTAATACCCTAAAGTTTAAACTTAATACAAACTTATATTTCGTAACTGTTCATAGAAAGCACTTAAATAACTTTTGCCTTTTGGACAAATGAGAACGTAATCTAAATTCAAATTATATAAACTTTACCGAATCAAAGTACCAAATTTAGATAATGAAACGTAATGATGTTACGTTTGTTTGATCGGGTTGTTTAATGCCCCGCCCAACCCCATTTCGCATCTAAAATCTTATTAACGGGGTGGGATGGGATATATATATATATATAATTATATATATATATTAGTGATGTAGCGGATGTCATTTTTTTTCACATCCGCGGATGCGGATGAGGATGTTTGATTTAAACATCCGCGGATGCGGATGTCTACATTTTCGTATTTTTTTAGGATATATTCGAGATTTGTTCGTGTTTAAACGTATATAATAAGTTATTATATAGAGAGAGCTGTAGCTATAATGTAGTATAATTGATTAATTGACAATAATTGCTGTACATTTCTCTGAACATAAAAAATAATATCAAGCATCTAACTAATATAGAAATCAATTAGTGAATTCGTCTGCAAATAAATTCGTTATATTTTGTTGAGTTTCAGCCACAATTAGAAAACCATAATTGTGTTACCAGGATGCGGGACGTGAACGCAACTCAAATGCACCCCACCGACCTCTTTCCCCAACCTCCACCCTTATAAAAGAGATCTTTAATTAGCTTGATGATAACTATTTATATTAAGTTTAAAGTTTTATTAGGCATATTTATAAATGAGTAATTAAAATAAAGTAAACTAAGATGTTCACGTTAATGTTCAAACTTAATTATAGGAAGGTTATGCTTAAGGAACATAATTTTCTGCCTTTTCTGCTGCCAGGTCTGTTTCTCTTTTCATCATATATTAATCCAGCACTGCTAAATAATCTCTTGCTTGGTACGTTTGTTGGAGGACAGGCTAAATGTTTCCTAGCAAGTTTACTCAAGTATGGATAGATATTCTGCGTATTTTTCCACTAACTAATAGGATTGTCACATGCAGCCAGGCGTTTTCTTGGTGATAGCTCTCGATCATTTTTACTACATCTTTTGACATCGCCGTAGGTCTCGTCATTGCTGCTTGACTCAAGAAACTGAGAGACAGATTCTGTGATAGATTTGCTTGTTGAAGGTGTTGGTTCTGTCACTGAAACTTTTATTCTTTTGGTGGGTGCGAAGCGACAGATTCAAGAGATTGAAGCTCTTCAATGCTTTGCCAAGTGATGATTTAACTCGTTCTAATGTACTAGGTGAAAATAACTTAGCTTTGTAACGTGGATCTAAGTAGGTTGCAAGAGAGTAACTTCATACAAGAACAGCCTCTCGTCTTGTCGCTTGCATCACTTTTGCGCACAATGAACTACTTCTATTATATAGTAGAATTTGATAATTTCCGCTTATTAATGACGTTTTATCTGAACGGTCCACATCCGCACGACATCCGCAGTCCAAAGTGCGGATGCGGATGCGGATGTGAGAAAATGTGCGGATGTTCCGCGGATGCGGATGTGACCTACATCACTAATATATATATATATATATATATATATATATATAATATATATTATATATATACAGGGTCCCAAAAAATGTATACACACTTTAAATACTTATAAAGGCAGTGTTTATTAAAATACATTTCATTTTCAAAATGTAATAGAATCTACAGACATTATTTAATTGTTTTGTCAACGCCTGTTTGTCAAAACTGACGTCCCGTTCTGGTCCAGGCACTGCTGATAACGCGAAAGCAATGGAATCGCAAACATCACGAAACATTTCGTTTGGTATTTGTGTGCATCTCGTTCAATGGCTGCTCTCAATTCAGCGACTGTTGCAGGTTTTTATAGCGTAGACTTTGTCTTTTAAGTATCCCCATAAAAAAAGTCTAGTGGTGTGAGGTCTGGTGAACGCGGAGGGTATTCTACGAAACCCCTTTCGTCCAATCCACATCCACATCGTGCCACGTACCACTCGCAATACTCCACTCTTCGGTCCGGATCATCTTCATTAATAGCATGGACTAATCTTGGAATGTAACTTTTCCATTGACAGCGCTTCAAAATGCGTTGGACAGGACGATTCTGAAATTCCTACCTCACGACTTGCTTGTCGCACAGATTTTCTTGGACTTTGGTGATACGTTTCCAGTACTCTTTCTTGCTTTGTGGGGCTTGCGATGTCCGGGTCTTCCGGAACGCTTCTTGTGGACATTCTGAACAGTTTCCATCGGCTTCAAACTTATCTCTAATTCGAGTGATGGTAAGTCGCGTTGGTGGATCTGTTTGAAACTCCCTCCTAAACTGTCTTTGCACTTCAACTGCGTTTTCACACTTCCAGTAGCATTTTAGAATGAATTTCCTTTGTTCAAAGCTTAGTCTGGACTGCCATTATTAATTCTAATGGGTTTAACTTGGAAAGAAAGAAACATCAATTGAGCTATCAGCTGTAAAGTGTGTATACATTTTTTTGGGACGCCCTGTGTATATATATATATATATAATGAAAATAACCACGAAAGAAAAAAGGAAAACAGAATGGTGCTCAAGCGCTTTCGTCTAATGACATCCTCAGGAACACTGGGAGTGCAGTGTTCTGAGGATGTCATTAGACGAAAGCGCTTGAGCACCATTCTGTTTCCTTTTCCTTCGTGGTTATTTTCATCATAAATTTATTCACGTGTTACTTCGTGAAATAATTTTCATATATATATATATTATATATAATACACGAAAGGACTTGGAATCATTTTTCTTTTTCCTTGTGGGTTTGCATCATTCATTCATTTCACGTGTTAATTGTGAATTCATCCCATATATATATATATATTATTCGTCTCCTCGGGAAAAGCTTTAGAGACGAAAGCGCTCGGAACCATTTTTCCATATTCCTCCTGGGTTGTATTATATATATAATTTTAGGGGGTTATTCCCCCGAAAGCAGAAACTTCTTTACTCAAAACTTACCGCTATTTGTACGTGTTAAAAACCATACGAAACTAGTACGAACGCGCGATAATGGATCAATAACGAATCTCTCTCGAAATACACACTGTTACGATCTTTAAAATTCATCTATATGTAGATTGTAAATACGCTAATAGAAATTTCCATCTAATTAGAAGTTCGTTCGTCTTTCGCAGTAACTTTACATGTAAGGAAAATGTTTCTGAGCTCATTTTGAAGGGGGAACATATTCATAATTCGTTGTCAGATGCAAATTTGTTCTTTAGGTAACACTGTGCAACAATTTTTTGTTTATGTTGATTTTTCGATCTTTTTTATATGTTTCGGCCACGCTGATTACAGATTTGGCATCGGTTTTGCTCGGAAAACTATAGTTTTTATGATATGGTCAAATTTAGAAATCTTACTTTTTCGCCATTTTTTTTAAGGCATTTTTCTGAGATAGCAAAAGTAATTTCAAGTGCAAAATTCAAAATATCCCTAAAACTGGGGTTTATTAGTAATGTTTTTATTGGTTAAGGCCCATTATTAAATATTTGTACACATTTGGTTTCTTATTTCTGTTCATAAATTGTTTTTTTGTATTTTTCAGATATTTGAATTAGAATTATATGGTGATAGCTACCAATAGGCCCTGCAAACACTTCAGATTAATTTTGTTATGTTTGCGGCCATTACATCAATCCAAAGCGAGTAAAGCACAAAATTGACACAGGAACGAAGTTTTGTACAGCATATCACGCTTACTTTGGCATGCCCATGGGCGATCAAGATAAAACATGGGCACCTCACTTTTGCTGTGAAAGCTGCCGTTCCACATTAGAAGGATGGCTGCGAGTTACCAGGAAAAGCATGCCATTCGTTATTCCTCGCATTTGGAGGAAGCAAACCAATCACCACGATGATTGCTACTTCTGCATGGTAGACATTTCACTCTACATGAGAGGTAAAGGTCGAAAAAATGTCCTATATCCAAATATCCCATTTTCTATTGCTCCAGTCCACCATAATGAAGATTTACCCGTTCCATGCCCACCCACCATGGAGGAAATAGAAGAAACGCATTTAATATCCTCCGATGAAGGTGACGATGCTGACTTCGAAGCAAGCTCCAATACGTCACCCCATTTCCCCAACCAGAAAGACATAGACGACCTAGTCAGGGATATGAACCTTACGAAAACCAATGCAGAAATTATGACGTCCCGCCTTAAATATCCCATTTTCTATTGCTCCAGTCCACCATAATGAAGATTTACCCGTTCCATGCCCACCCACCATGGAGGAAATAGAAGAAACGCATTTAATATCCTCCGATGAAGGTGAAGATGCTGACTTCGAAGCAAGCTCCAATACGTCACCCCATTTCCCCAACCAGAAAGACATAGACGACCTAGTCAGGGATATGAACCTTACGAAAAACAATGCAGAAATTATGACGTCCCGCCTTAAAGAGTGGAATCTTTTGGACGCAAGTGTCAAGATCTCTTTCTACAGGAATAGACATTTGCGACACGCTTCTTTCTACTCCTGTTTTGCATCAAACTCTCTTTACTACTGCTGTGATGTGAATGGCTTTTTGCTGAGATAGGAATTGAATACAACCCTGCTGATTGGCGTTCGTTTATTGACAGTTCAAATTAGGGTGGCCATTTAAAAAGGAGGACACTGCGTATGTGGCCGTACGTTAACATATATATATATATATATATATATGTTAACGTACGGCCACATACGCAGTGTCCTCCTTTTTGGAAATTTGGAAATGGCCACCCTAAGGACAGAGTGCTCAAAAGGCGGACTGTCCGCCTAAAGCCGGACGTCTGGCCACCCTAGTTCAAATAGAAGTTTAAAAGGCGTCCTACTACATAATGAAAACATGCTTCCATCTATTCCTGCGGCTCATTCGGTTGAATTGAAGAAAGAATATGAAAATGTAAAACAGTTGCTAGACAACATAAACTTAAACTACAGCGAACATAGATGGGATGTATGTGGAGACTTCAAAATGCTAGGATTCCTGCTTGGACTACAGGGCAGTTACACTAAATATTCGTGTTTCTTCTGCCTTTGGGACAGCAAAGCAGATGGTGAGCACTTTGTCAGAAAGGAATGGCCCGTGAGAAATGAGCCTAATCCAGGCAAACAATGTTCTTAACGAAACCCTTGTTCCAACAGACAAAATTTTGCTACCCTCACTGCATATCAAGTTTGGTCTTATTAAGCAATTCATCAAAGCTTTGGATGCTGAAAGTGATGTTCTTTATCATATACGTTCAATGTTTCCCAAATTTTCTGAAGCTAAAATCAAGGGAGGCATATTTGTTGGACCTCAAGTCAGACGCATGTTAGCATCTAAAGAGTTAGAAGAAAAAATGACAGCTCTTGAAAAAAATGCTTGGCAGTCATTTCGGCTTGTAGTCCATGGATTCTTAGGTAACAAGAAGAAAAACAACTACAAAGAGCTAGTAGAAAATCTACTCAAACACTTTCAAAGGTTTAGGTTGTAGAATGCCCTGAAGTTACACTATCTGGACTCGCATTTAGAATTCTTCACCAAACCAAATTTGGGTGACGTAAGTAAAGAACATGGTGAACGTTTTCACCACAGATATCCAAACCATGGAGAAGAGATATCAGGGAAAATGGGACGAAGCTATGATGGGCGACTATATCTGGTGTTTAATACAAGATAATCCACGGGACTAAAACAAGAGAAAAAGTCGCGGAAATGTACATTTTTAAGCATTATCCGTTTAGATTTGTGAGCATATTTGTGTGCATATTATATTTGGGTACATTATATATACACATTATATACGCATTATATATATCACATTATATACATTATATATCTTTAAATATGAAATATATTTATTTTCCTTTCCTTTTCTTCATTGTGATTTTGCTCTCTGATAAGCCACTAGGTACAAAAAATAGATTATGGTTTTCAGAAGAAACTAGAGTTTTCACGAGAAAACTAATACGATTTTTTAATTCAGCGCACCCAACAACATAAAGAAACACCAAAAAAATAAGATAAACACAAATTTTCCAAAATTTTGTTACATAGTGTAATTTACCATTTTCAGTTCAATAATTCGGAGTTTTGGGAGATTTCTCCAAGGTGTTAAAAAGATGTAAGTATAAATACACTATATAATATATATATATATATATATATATATGCATAACTGCAATGACCACGCAGTATATAAATGAATAGAAACGACAAGTATTAAGGAACGTTTCTGCACACGAGGAGGAGAGATAACGAATAAATGAAAAATGAGGCGAACCGCCCGGGAATCGAACCCAGGGCCTTTCCAATTGCCGGTTGGACGCGCTACCATTATGCTACGGACCTCAATTAATCACAAATCGAAATTCTCCCACATAGGGCAGAAACCAATGCCCTGAGAGGGCACCCTCGCAAATCGTTAATATGCGCATATAACTGCAATGACCACGCAGTATATAAATGAATAGAAACGACATAAGTATTAAGGAACGTTTCTGCATACGAGGAGGAGAGATAACGAATAAATGAAAAATGAGGCGAACCGCCCGGGAATCGAACCCAGGGCCTTCCAATTGCCGGATTTGTGATTAATTGAGGTCCGTAGCATAATGTAGCGCGTCCAACCGGCAATTGGAAGGCCCTGGGTTCGATTCCCGGGCGGTTCGCCTCATTTTCATTTATTCGTTATCTCTCCTCCTCGTGTGCAGAAACGTTCCTTAATACTTATGCCGTTTCTATTCATTTATATACTGCGTGGTCATGCAGTTATATGCGCATATTCACGATTTGCGAGGGTGCCCTCTCAGGGCATTGGTTTCTGCCCTATGTGGGAGAATTTCGATTTGTGATTAATTGAGGTCCGTAGCATAATGGTAGCGCGTCCAACCGGCAATTGGAAGGCCCTGGGTTCGATTCCCGGGCGGTTCGCCTCACTTTTCATTTATTCGTTATCTCTCCTCCTCGTGTGCAGAAACGTTCCTTAATACTTATGTCGTTTCTATTCATATATATATATATATATATATAGTGGCCTATCAAGTAGGCTTACTATAATTAATGAATTATATTGAAATGAATAATTAGGGGTCACCAGTCTGGGATACATCACAAACAAACAATATTTAATAAAGAGAGAGAAATTACCGTGTTGTTTTGTGTTTAATTAGAAAAATAAATGAATTATTTGTTCACAGTGATTAACACTTCTCTAACGGTATTTGAACTATATTACAAATGACTGATTATTAGCAATAAGAAATGGTTACACAGTATAATCGTTAAATAAGTTCAATGATGACAAACACTAATTTAGGTAGGCTAATGAGATATGCGGCAGTGAACACACAATAAGTAATTAAGCCAATAATAACTGAGCTAATGAAAGTACGGTATGGTACAGTAAATGGATTAGGTCAGTAAAATGAAATGCATAAAAGAACACAAACAAATGAATACAAATATGGTAAGATGGTTGAAACGGTAAAATAATTGAACAGGCCTACTGTAGTCGTAATAGGAAAGTTAGTTTGCGTACACTTGGGCCTACTCGAGTAGGCAGAGTTTGTGGACTTTTCAGTCTTGAATCCTGAATAGTACACTGTAGGCCGAGTGGGGGCCTACAAGAAGCTTACCGACCTGCGATTTCGACGTGGATAACTCTGAAGACCGAGAAGGGCCTACGTGAAGGTTGACCGTACTACGTTTCGACGTAGATAGTCTGAGGACGTATTGGCCTACCGGCAGGAGGATGTGTTAATTAATTAAGAGAGACTTGTTGAAAGGGCGCCGATCGAACTGTGGTGAAGGATGAGTGAAGCCAGTGCCAGAAGGATGACGCCGATAGAGTGATGTTTGCTTCCGGCGGGATGAAATTGTAGGTCGCCTCAAGTGTTGATTCGCTTCGTGTCTGGACTCGACGTCACGACCTCCCCATCAGCAGTCTAGCGTCTTAACCACTGGGCTACCCAGAGTGGCCATTTATCTACCAAATAATGGAAGGATGAACTGCGCGCCGCCTGCTTGGCCTGACTAATGGATTCATAGTCAGTCATTCTAACCACTACACACACACACACACACACACAATATATATATATATATTATATATGTGTGTGTGTGTGTGTGTGTGTGTGTGTGTGTGTGTGTGTTATAACGACATTACATAATTTATATATTTCATATTTAATACAGAAATTAGTGACGCATTTTTGATCTGACGAATTAAATTGATGAACGACAAAGAATTATTTAATACTAAAATTGAAGAAATTCTGAATATCTTCTCGTAAATAATCTAAATCAGCGATTCTCAACGTTTTTCATATACTGTATATATACAGGGTGTCCCATAACTCCGGTCTCATAGGAAAATTTATTTTAAATTAAATTTACTAAAGAAATACATTAGAACGAAAACAAATGTTCAAATTGATGTCTTGTTTTGGGACCTATTTTGGAACATTTTTACCTCAGGAGTGTAACTCACTTCCATATTAGCCATTGTATGTTATTCTACCTGCAACAAATAAAAAGAAAGGTCCCAAAACAATACATCAATTGAACATTTATTTTAGTTCTAATGTATTTACTTTTGTAAATTTAATTTAAAATAAACTTTCCTATGAGACCGGACTTATGGGACACCCTGTATATACACGAGTACTCGCAATGAATATTAAGATGAATTTTGTGGTGCTCATTTTTGCTAAAGATGAAGTAAAAAACATTTCAGATCTTTTCCGTTTGGGGGCTAGCAGCGAATTTTAATGAAAATTGGTATACTAATGTAACTTCTTTTTTTTTGGAGAAATGAAAAACAAACATGTTAGAGCACTTTAAATAATTAATGTGTTTTTAACGAAAATATCATAACTTAACCTAATCAATCGTCAAGGGCGTACAGTTGACCTAACCGGGCATTCAATTGACCTAACGTGGCATTCAATTGACCTAACCGGGCCATTCAATTGACCTAACGTGGCATTCAATTGACCTAACTGGGCATTCAATTGACCTAACCGGGCATTCAATTGACCTAATAACCGGGCATTCAATTGACCTAACGTGGCATTCAATTGACCTAACCGGGCATTCAATTGACCTAACTGGGCATTACTTCTTGATTTTTTTCTGCTACTTTTACAGATCTGCCGGGATCCTTCACAAAACGTATTCTTCATAAAGTTGCACTTTTTACCGTTTGACCGACGCTTTTGGCAACGAAAGAACTGGGTATTTTTATCAAAAGAAAGTACTCTCCCACGCTTGGAGCACTTTTTCATAAACAGTGCAGTTTGTGACTGTGGCTAAATTTAACACAATCCTCCGTAACTAGTTTAAGCTAGTTAAAACACACATTAATTATTTAAAGTGCTCTAACATGTTTGTTTTTCATTTCTCCAAAAAAAAAAAGAGTTATTTTTGAAATCAGTGACCAAAACTACATTAGTATACCGATTTTCATTAAAATTCGCTGCTAGCCCCCAAATGGAAAAGACCCCACATTTCTTTCGCTAAAACCTCACACGCGCACAACCAAGAATTCGACCTAACTGTTGCTAAATTCAATTTTCCAAGTCGTAACAAAATTTAGCAGCTGTTTGAAATATTGGGAAATCGTCGTAGTAGTTTTATAAAAAGATCAATACAGAATTATAGATTTATTCGTGTTGATGCTATTTTGTTTTAATACGGTTACAATTTTATTTATGATGTTTCAGGGTTATATTTATAACTTATAATAAATATAAACAATAAACAACTTATACTTATTTATTTAGGGACATCAGTTACCAGGGGTAGATATGACCATAAGCATTCATTTTTTTGCGGGAGCCAACATGGGCTCTCCCTGTGGCGGCCATTATGGACGAATCCAAGATGGCCGCCATCTGGTCTGACATTGGGCGATAAAATAACAACCAATCATAGTAGAACAGCAAATAATGACACTTTTTGTATGTTTTTGAGTATAGAGAATCCAGTTCTGATATTTGTTTTTTAATTCAAGATATACGTCAGGTCGTATATATCCACATTTGATATTATTTTATAAGAAATGTACATTTTATGTCAATTGAATCATGATACATAATTATTGCACTTAGATTTGTGGTTGTAACAGCTATATTAACTTTTACATTGGATTTCTACTGACATTTTGTCCACTATTAATCTATTTTTTATTATTTTTGCAGGTGTTGGCATACCTGTATTCCTCTGAAGCAAGTCTATGCGGTGGTGGTCTTCTTCACATTCTAGTCTCTTCAGGCCTGCAGATATGAAGATCTCGTTAGTGTGTAGTTAGTAGTGTGTAGTAGAACATTAATACCTCAACATGTCTACTAACATAACTGGAATTAATTGGACACTGTGTTGCCTATGTCAGTCCAGCAAAGACGAGGCATTACAACAGCCAAAAGAACAGGGATATTCATCTCTTGAAAGAGATCTGAATGATTTTGTGCAGCTCAATGCTGTTCTATCTGGTATCAAGGTTAGTGAGCTCGATGATGGCTCAGGAATTGCAGCAACCCTCCAATCACATGCTGCAGTGTATCATAAAAGTTGTAGGAGTGCATGCAACAGTTACAGGGTAAAGCGGGCACGAGGAAAAGTGGCCACGCAAGATGAATGTGCAGCTGGGATAAGTCCGAAGAAACTCAGATCAAGTTACGGATCACCTCCAGAAACATTATTCTGCATCATATGTCTGGGTGAGGATCAGCATGATCTTCATAGAGCCTTAAGTGATAACATTGATCAAAATCTGAAGAATTGGGCAAAAACAACTAACAACTGGCATTTATATGGGCGCTTGACTGCAGGTTCTGATGCACATGCAATGGATGCATGTTATCATGTACAATGCTATTGGCGGCTTCGTGATGGAGCTCGTGCAGTTGAACGTCGATCTTCAAGTGAACCCAAGCCTCCCCCATTTGATCCCATGGTCATAGCACAGTTAGTGGCATTTGTGGATGACTCTCAGTCTGAGGTCCACAAGTTGTCTGACTTACGGGAATGTACAAGATAATGATGTCAGATCTAGGACATCCCTGTTCTGGTAGAGAACCTCATGCAACAAGATTGAAAGACCATCTGCTTGAGCATCTTCCTGAGTGGGCTTCCTATGCACAGGGGAGAGATGTATTCATTAGCCACAAGGCAAAAGTGGGTGCTGTGCTAGAACAAAGCTATCATTCCTCACAAATCAATCAAGATGAAGCTGTGTTATTGATACGTGCTGCTATGGCACTACGAAAGCGAATCCTTCAGAAACAAGAGCCATTTAATGGTTCATTCTCTCCACAATGCCTGACGTCCCCCATAGAAGAAACACTGTTAGGTTTCATCAATGTTGTCCTCCAGGGTCCTAAAGGTAATATCGATAAACATAGTAGAGAGCAATCCAACAGTGATGCTGAACTGGGCACAAGGGCGAAGATTGCGTGCACACTGTGCCAACTGCTGATATTCAACACAGTAAAATATGCATCTTCATCAGACAGCAGAGGGAATTGCAAATGCAGTAGTGCTGGAATTCGATGTACGACACTCTGCAAGTGTGAGGGTGGCGGCTGCCTGAACAATGACGACTATTAATCAGTGAACAGCCATCTATTGGATAGACATTATCATGAGATGCAGTACTGTGAGTAAAAGGAATAAAGAAGATTGTACTTGCGTATATACTAAAGTTTAATAGCAAAAGATGTTGATGCTGACTCTTATTTTTTATCAAGTTAACTATGTAACCTGTACTAGTATTGGTACTCAAGTGGATGTCATTTTGGACAGCGGCCATTTTGATTTGGCCAATATGGCCGCCACAGTGGGAGCCCAGCTTGGCTCCCGCAAACATTCAAATTAGTATGGTCATAGCTACCTGTGGTCCAAAAATGGCACTTTTGGAATGATTTGAACAATTATATGATTAAGCCCCCTGACTAATCGCCACTTCATATCATTTTTATTCCCATCCACGGCTTTTCCCACTTTGGTCCGGTTTAGGTTACGATTGTTAGGTTAAGTTAGAATTGGTTAGGATACAATAAGTTAGGTTATGATTGGTTAGGCTAATGTTAGGTTAGGTTATGACTGGTTAAGATAGGTTAGGAAACAGTAGCCCTTCCCATTTGGCCCCGTTTCAGCCGACGAAAACATTGTGTCCCAAATCAAGACACGTTTTTATCAAAAAGAGATTTTTCGCTTTGGGGTCATTTTCATTTGAGGACCGAAAATAGAAGGGGAATAACAGTGAATGGGCAGTAATCATTAGGGAGTATGCAGAATAGAAATAGCAGTTCGGCGTAATAGTATAGCTGGATTTAATGTGTGAGCCAGCCCTCTTCCTTTCTTCCAGGAACAAACGCTACTTATCTTGAGGGGATTTGTGATCATCCATTCATACCTTCCTCATTACCTTCTGCTGCAGTAGCGATGATTTAATCTTCCTTTCCCATAGTTTTGATTTTCCTCTTTGTTCTAGGATGATCGTTCAGATTTCCTTCCTCTTCCCATCTTCGAATCCATCTCGAGGGCCATTGCTACATCAGGAATCGCAATTCCTGATTCACGCCTTCCACTCCTCCTCCATCTGCTCCTAACTACTTCCTGATGACCATTGTTCATTTTATCAATTAATGACAAATAATACCACTAAAAATAAAATAAAAGAAAGACAACGTTTGGCCAATTAACAACTGCTGACCATCATCTGATTGATAAAAGAATAAAACAGTTGATGAGCGAGAAAAGGCGAGCTAAAATATGCACAAAGGCTTCATCCAATTTATTTATACAAAACCTCAAGTGTGACTGTTTTATTCGTCATTATGCGAGACACACGGTTTTCAAGCGTCTTTTTAACCTGATTAACGATTGTTATATATTAAATATGACATCACACTCATATATAAACTGCCAAATCACGCAAGTGGCGACACCTGTTGAGTGATAAGCCTTAATTTTACTGTCTCAACAGTGTCTCATCACACCGTCCAACGAGTTTGGGTCAACAAAAAGTTTCAAAGTCGGGAAAAACTAAATAGGGACGGGGGGAAAGAGGGTTTATTAAAAGATAGAAAAAGAAACGCACTTTTCTCATACAGAGCATAAGCAAAGGACGAAATAAATACACCTACAATACAAACCCCAAGTTCTTTCTTATTCTTTAATTATTATAGGGATAATAAAAATGTAGCTGTTGAAAGCTTATACTGATTAACGCTAAAATACAAATCTTCTTAATTATTAATAAAATATGTACGTACTTTGTTGTGTTTACGTAACAAATCGATATTTCGCTCATTACGAGATGTTGAATGAGAACACATAACTAACATTTGCGTTAAACACGAGTAATATTAACTTCCCCTTGTTTAACTTCAAGTTAGGTCAAGACGACCAGAAACTGTCATAACGCTTTGACCAAACTAATGCGCCCTATTGCACTAACTCCTATATCATCATCATTATTATTACCAGTATCAAAGGGAGTCGAACTCCCCAACCTCAGTGTTTCACTTTGCTGACTTAGCGATTGAACTACGGACGCTGGCCAAAGTTATGTTGGTTAGTTCATGATAAAGGAATAGTTGGAATATTGAAGGGTCATTGGAAAAAAAACATGGAAGCTGTCTGGTAAAATGAACTTTTTACGTCATATTCACTAATTAGAAAATTACTTTTAAAATTAACAACACTTTAGTCCGTAATAATTATAATGACAACAATACTCAGGATAAATTGTATGAAGTACTTTTAAACCTCACGAACCTTTGTCACGACTATTTTTCAACAGAGTAATGACATTATTTTATGAAACAGCGTTATTCATACACAATAATATACAGGGTGTCTCAGAAGTCGCGCACCATAGGCTTTATTCAGATTTACGAGGGTTACGAGTAGTGATGGGACGATTAATCGGAATCGAGAATCGGAAGAATCGAGCATTTTTCAGGAATCGGAATCGAGAGAATTGTACCATGATTTCCGATTCTTAAAACGATTCTTTAACTTTTAATTGAGCCAGTTTTGCAATGTAAACTTTAAAATTTAAATGAAAGAGGATAACAAATTTTATTTTTATTGTATTGTAGCTAAACATTAAAACATGTATATCCATGATGTGTAATCAAGAAGATTAAAATGAATTGTTACAACTTACAGTTGATTTTTATTTTTAAACCAATCTATTATAATTTATAATTTATATTACCATACTCATAATGTAAATAGTTAATCTTACCAGAGTAAAATATGACAATTTCCAGAAAAACAAGTATAGAATTATATTTAAAAATATTGAGAATCGGAATCGGAATCGAGAATCGTATCGGAATCGAGACTTTTTAGTGGTATCGGAATCGGAATCGGAATCGTTAAAAATTTTGGTATCGTCCCATCACTAGTTACGAGTCGAAATGGTTTATAAGTGATGTTTAATTACAATATATGTTCGATAATGTTCGATTAATATAATTAATAGTATGTACAATTAATCAAAAAGCGATCTTAAAATAATTAAATTGAATGAAGCTACATTAGCCAATGGTGTCTCAGAAGTCGCGCACCATTGGCTAATGTAACTTCATTCAATTTAATTATTTTAAGAGAGCTTTTTGTTTAACTGTACATACTATTAATTTTATTATTCGAACATTATCGAACATATATTGTAATTAAACATCACTTATAATAGGCTGACCATACGTACCGTTTTGAACGGGACAGTACTACGTCTACCTAAATTTTTGTATGGGTTCTGTCACTGAAGAATAATTGTAAGCTCAATATGTTTATATACTTACTTTTTCATGAATACAGAATATTACATAACCCCGTCCCTTTTTTGCCATCCCAATGTCCCGTTTTTGTCTCAAGGAAATATGGTCAGCCTACAAGTCACAAACCATTTCGACTCGTAAACCTCGTAAATCTGAATAAAGCCTATGGTGCGCGACTTCTGAGACACCCTGTAGGTCCCAAAACAAGACATCAATTTGAACATTTGTTTTACTTCTAATGTATTACTTTCGCAAATTTAATTTAAAATAAAGGAGCAGTGTAGTTTACGTCCCCCTGTGGTGCCTAGTGTAGTTTACGTTCCCCTACATTATCTTTGTGTAGTTTACGTTCCCCAACTTTGTCCGCGTATACAGATCTACAGAAGCGAAGGCTAACAAAGACCCGAAGATCCACTCTAAGGTTAGCCCGAAAGAAAGGAAAGAGTAGGGAGGTTAAGAGAAGAAAATAAGGGGCTAAGTAAGTAGCAACACCTATCACTCATGGGTTAACATTCATTCAGAAAAAGAAAAAAAGACTCACCATCATCATCATCCGCCGGCCACTGCCGACAAGTCAGAAAAATAATCGGAGAGAATAGGAAAGGGGTGAAAAGATGAAAAGAAGTAAAATAAGAACACTTACAAACCATGCAAACACAGACTTAACTCACAAACTCACAGTCATACCATGCAAACTACAGACATGCAAGTAAAGAGAGTTACAGACCTGCAAGTAAGGAGAGGATAAGAAAAATAAAAAGTAGGTAAAGTTAAACAAAAAGTGGGTTAGTTTCAGGGCTGTGGAGTCGGAGTCGGAGTCAGGAGTCGGAGTCGTGGAGTCGGTCAATTTTGAGTGGAGTCGGAGTCGGAAGTGCATAGTTGGATGGAGTCGGAGTCGGTGCAAATCCTTCAATTATAACCATAGCAGCCTAGGCCTAGCTCAATTTTATGAATAAAATAGATTTAACCTAATGTTTTAATACCGGGTGTCCGAGAATTATCTGTACAATTTTTGGCTGTTATTAAAAGTCAACCATGAAGTGTAGAAATTCCAGTGTTGTCCCATTTTACAGAGAATCTCATTAAGTTTTTTCTGATACCATGTTTTGATAAGTTTTTTAGAAATGTACGCGGGTGACAGACATTGATGATTTAAAAGCAAGAATCACAGCTGCTATTGAGCGAATTGATGTGGATATGCTGCAGCGTACATGGCAACATTTGGAGTATCGATTGGATGTTTTGCGAATCACTAATGGTGCACATATCGAATGTTTGTAACAACGTTACTTTAATAAAAGAAACTTTTGAAAATACAGATTCTAAATAATTTTTTAAGAATTTTACGTGTGTTATCAAGAATTTTATTAAAAGATGAAATTGTACAGATAATGTTCGGACACACTGGAATTTCTAAAAAACTTGTCACAACTTGGTACCAGAAAAAACTTAATGAGATTCTCTGTAAAATGGGCAACACTGGAATTTCTACACTTCATGGTTGACTTTTAATAACAGCCAAAAATTGTACAGATAATTCTCGGACACCCTGTATATAATATATATATAAATAATATATAAATATAAATAATATATAAATATAGTTGCTTATAATTAATAAGGATTATAATTAATTAATTAACATAATTAATAAGGAAATTTAAAAATTTTGTACTAGCAACCCTAAATCTTTTTCAGATTTTTAGATTTCAATTTGATAATTTTGATAAGCATCACTGAAAGAAGATTTAAAGAAAGCGATCCTTTTTTTAAAAACAAATTCAGTTTAGGTTAGTACATTTTGTTACGGATGTTTATAATACAAAAACACCTTATTAATTTGTTAAACCAATAATAATCTTATTTTGTTTAAGCTTCAATCAGTTTGTATTTTGGGATTTATTGTAATTTTTGAATAAAGAGAAAAAAAGCCATTAAGGCATATTTATAGCCACTAAGTACCTGATGAGTCATGTGGTGGTGACGAAATGCCTTGTTTATGAATCTCCATTGGCCTAATAAAACTAATCGTAATCAATTTGGCCTTAACATTCCATCGGAGTCGGAGTCGTATTTATGCAAGTCAGATTTCTGGAGTCGGAGTCGGAGTTGGAGTCGGCAAATTTTATCACCGACTCCACAGCCCTGGTTAGTTTACTCTACGAGCTACATCTACGTTCATGTTAGTTTAATTTTTTTTTTTAAATTTTATTGCTGGCATCACACGCTGGCATGTCACAAGCTGGCATTAATCGTCAACAGACTCATCTTCGACCACCACCCCCAGAGCTCCTGTTACTAATTGTTTTTTATTTTAAACAACGTTAATATTTTTAAAATGCCTATCTAAACGGTTCTTAAACATATTAATGCTGGTAGAATGAACGACTGACGCGGGAAGATTATTCCATTTATTAATTACTTTAAACGTAAAGAAGTTTTTAGCGATATTAGTAATGAAACGTCTGCCACGCAACTTAAATCCGTTATTACGAGTATTACTATTATCGAAAGTGAACAATTTTCAAAATTTACGTTATCGATGTTATTAACGATTTTGAAAACTTCAATAAGCTCTCCCCTTAATCTCCTAGTTTCGAATGAATGAAAGTCTCACTCTTTTATCCTATCTTCATAAGGCTTGTTGCGCAATGACGGAATTAGTTTCGTGGCACGACGCTGAACCCTTTCTAACCTATCAATATCCTCGCGCAAATACGGGCACCAAAACTGAAGGGCATATTCTAAATGAGGCTTGACTAGGGACTTGTAAAGGGGCAATATAATATCCTTCGATTTAAATTCGAAATTACACGCTATGAAGCCTAACATCCTATTAGCTTTTGCGCAAGACTCCAGGCACTGGCTGCTAACTTTTAAATCCTTAGATACGCGTACGCCTAAATCTACTTCCTCGTCAACGCTCGCTAACTCTTTATCATCCATCGTGTACGTGTAATTATTGTTACGAGAACCTACATGCAAAACTTTACATTTGTCTACGTTAAATTGCATCTGTCACTTATCCGTCCATTCCATAATCCTATTTACATCGTCTTGGAGCCTATTTCTATCGTCCTCGTTAACAACCTTACCGCCTATTTTAGTATCGTCCGCGAATTTTGACACGTTACTAGTCAATCCTACATCTATGTCGTTAATGTAAATTACGAATAGCAATGGGCCTAACACTGAACCCTGTGGGACACCGCTACTTACATCCAACCATCCAGATTCACTACCATTAACAACGACCCTGTCTCCTAGCACGAAGCCATTCCTCTAACCAGTTAGCTACCTGACCGCGTATACCGTGTGCTTTAACCTTCGCAATTAATCTTCTATGCGGAACTGTATCGAACGCCTTTTTAAAATCTAAATAAATAACGTCAGCCGCTCTATGCCTATCGTATTCGCGCACTATTTCGTTATAAAATTCTAACAAATTAGTTAAACAAGATCTATGGCGTCGAAACCCATGCTGACTACTATTAATCAAATCTCTACTGGGATAAAAAGCGTCAGGGCCTGGAGCCTTGCTAACTTTTAGCCTATCGATATAATGCGCAATCTCACCCTCGTAAAAAGTTATTTCATCCAAAATAGTCTCGCTACTAAATGGAACGATATCGTCCACGTCGGGGACATTATTTACGTCTTCTACGATAAAAACTGTCGCAAAAAAGTTATTGAAAATACCCGCCATCGCCTGAGCATCAAAAGCCAAAGCGCCGTTAACATCCACTGGAGAGCCTATGTTATCTTTTATCGGCTTACGATTATTGACGTATTCAAAAAACTCTTTTGGATTATGTTTACGATCCGCAGCTATAAGTATCTCTAAATTACGCTTGGCATTTGTAACTGATCTTTTAACCCGACGTCTAAGCTCGATATATCTATTAAAGTTAGCTGCCGTGCCATTGCGCTTATTAAGTATATACACTCTATTACGCTCGTTTATGAACGCCTATTTCCCTAGTCCACCACTTGGACCTACCATGATTTCTAGCGCGCTTGGGCCTACGAGGAATAAACTCCCTTTCAATATTCATAAAACTTTCTTTAAACGCCTCCCAATGCAAATTTGTGTCATTACCTATAAATAAGTTATCCCAGTCCACTACTCGCATCCTATCCGCAAAACTATCAAAATTAGCCCTACGAAAATCGGACTTCTATTACGATACTATCCTTAGTATTTTCTATCAATAATTTAAACCTAAGAATTTGATGATCACTACATCCTAAACTCTCGCCTACTTCTAAACCTTCGACTATATTCTCGCCATTCGTCATCACCAAATCTAAAATATTGTCACCGCGCGTTGGTTCGGTAACCATCTGTCGTAAAAAGTTATCTTCCATAAACTCAATCAATCTCAAACCCTCCTCATTACCAGTAAAATTCTCGTAATTAACATTAGGGCAGTTAAAGTCTCCGACAATTATACTATTCCGATTGTCAATAAAGTTACCAAGAAGTGAGTAAAATCTAGTATCTGTATCGAGGGGTTGAACAGGTCTATAAACAACAAAAAAATTAAAACTAATACTACGCACTCTAACTTCAACACATATCGCATTAATTGCTGCCGGAATATCTAACTTAACCTCGATAGCCCTAAGGGAATTACGAATGTATAGCAAAACGCCGCCACCAAACCTATGTAACCTATCATTAGTAGAGAGTTTAAAACCCGGTATATCAAGTTTCCCCAACAAGTCCCGAGTCACGGTATTTAACCACGTTTCAGTGAAAGCAACTATATCGTAGTTGCCGGAATAAATTATCGCCTTAAATTCATTTAATTTATTTCTAATACTACGCGCGTTACAATAAAAGACGTTTAAGTTATTTTTTACCACGGGCCAGCATTTTAAACTATTTTTCAGGTCGGGCCCGCGTTCCCGGGACCCACAACGTTTAAAGAAGGCTTCGACCTATACAGCTTTCGCACGTTTTCGCCTATTAACTTACCTAGCCTAGCATTACCTATTTCATTAAAATGCACCCCATCTTTTATAAAAAGGCTAGGATCACTGAATTCGGACCACAGCTTTACGAAGGGCACATTTTCCTCAGCACAAATCTCTTCTAATTTATTATTCAAAAATATTGTTTTTGACGTAATCCTAAGACCCAACCCAGGGCTAGGGGTAATACCTAGAACTAAAGACCTATCTGACCTCGCCTTCAGGGAGCTAATTAACCCCCTATCTCTCTCCAAAAGCTCAGGCACTCTCGTATCGGGCCTATAGGAGTCGTTGCCCCCTACCATCGTCACCAACATCAATCCTATCCACTTCGTCTCTAACTCTGTCAAACCTGGCCCCTGGGAGACAGACCCTCCTCCTCTTGGTTGGATGCCGTTCAACGAACTCTTTGTCCATGTGGCGCACTAAAGAGTCCCCAATTAAAATAATAGTTTCCCCCTCATTCACGTCCCTTTCCAAATGGGCGAAAGGGTTCGAAACCTCGATAGGGGGGGGGGATTCCTATCACCTAACGTACGTGGCCTAGCTCCACCCTTAACTTCTCTAAATCCCTCGCCATTTACTACTCTCGGACCAACCTTAACTCCGTCCTGAACTCTATCCAACCTTCCCGACAAGCTACCTAAACTAGAAACTAGTTTACGCACCTCACCCTTGTAATTACTAACGTCTTCAACGTTAGTATTGGTTCGGCTTTCGTCAACCGTAGCCCTACCCCTGCCCTCATCAAGCGTTGCAAGTCTCTCCGTTACCTCACGTACACTGCGTTTTATGTCAACTATTTCCTCCATTAACTCGCAAAAGAAACAAACTGATCTCTCGGTAATCGCCATAGGACCGCCGTTATAATCTTTAAATTCCGAATACCATCGGTTTACCCTACACCTAACACACGACGCTTTCTGCGACGGCATCGCGCAGTTAAAAATTAGTTTATAACCGTCACAAGTTCAAATTAAATTAAGCCGGCACGCTATGAAAACTTCTAAATCGCTAAAAACCACTAATATTCAATTACTTAACTATAACAATGTGAATATAAACGCAAGTATATAAAATTCAAAACTTTCCAAAAGTAAAATTCTTAGCAATATGCAAAAGTAGATGCAATATCAGAGAGCTCAGGAAATGCGTCCGTTCAGTACAGTCTGGCTGACGAATCAAAAAAAATACGATTGGATTTAGACCTGCTCGTCAAGCGACTTCCGCAGTTAGCGACGGTCTTCGTCGACCCACGAGCCGAGTGATCCCCTATCACGAGTCGTTCAGTCCTCGTCGAGGTCAGCTTCTCAGCCGAGTGCTTGCTACTACCACCAAGATCTTCACCGACGGCGGCTCCAGTCAGGCTCACGCCCTAACCTTCCGCGCTCACCGTCGCGCCCTTGTCGGAGCTTCGAGACTCTCGATACATTTCACGAGCCGTCATTGCCACCGACGGCCGAGTGTCGGGGATCGGCTTGAGCGCCATCCATTTTCAGGGCTAGTCGCTTCGGCAGGTGAGTTGTTACACACTCCTTGTCCACACTTGCTGTATAACACGTGTTATTAACAATGTTATTTAACATGTTCGAGGAATATTTACTGAAATTTCATGTTATATAACAAAAAATCAAGGTTTATAACATGTTAGATGTTATCCGTTTGAAGTCGGAAAGATCAAAGGATGTTCCATAACTTGTTACATAACATGTTATAATTGCGTCCAGACACAGGTTCTTCATAACCTTTTGTTTATCCTTTCAGTTTGCTCCAGTCAGCTGAGAGGTCAGTATCGACTAGTGTGCTTAATAACATTTTATATAACTTGTTAGCAACATTGATATACTATAACATGTTACCGAGTGTGCACAAACCTTTAAACTAACCAATCGTCAATATATTATAATATATATATATATATTATATATAATATATATATATATATATATATATATATATATATATTTAGGTTAAGTCGTAATATTTTCGTTAGTTTTAAAATTTTATTTGATGGATTCATTTAAAAAAATGTCTCCTAAAGATCCTAGTGTACTTTATGCTCCCCAACTTTGACCTAAAGTAGTTTGTGTCCCTTTTGCGTCAGGGGGACGTAAACTACACTTGCTCCAAAATAAATTTTCCTATGAGACCGGACTTATGAGACACGCTCTATATACAGTGTCCCATAAGTCGGGTCTCACAGGAAAATTTATTTTAAATTAAATTTACAAAAGTAATACATTAGAAGTAAAAAAAAACAAATGTTCAAATTGATGTCTTGTTTTGGGACCTTTTTTGGGAACCTTTTTCCCCTCAAGAATGTAACTCGCTTCCATATTAGCTACTGCGTGTTATTCTACCTGCAAACAAACACAATGTCCCAAAACAAGACCTCAATTTGAACATTTGTTTTAGTTCTAATGTATTACTTTTGTAAAATCAATTTAAAATAATTTTTCCCATGAGACCAGACTTATGGCACACCCTATATATATATATATATATGGGATGAATTTCACAATAAAAAACGTGAAATGAATAAATGCTGCAAACCCACAAGGAAAAAGAAAAACGATTCCAAGGCCTTTCGTGTATTCAAAGCTACACCTCGTCAGGGAATCAATATATATAATATATATTATATATATATATATATATATATATTTTTTTTTATTTTTTTTTTTTACTGCAAACGACACACAGTGTATATATAATGTAAAGAACGACGCTTGTTAGAAGAGTGTCCGCACAAGAGGAGAGGAGAAAACGAGCAATGAAAAATGAGGCACCTCCCGGGAATCGAAGCCGGCATCATCCGATTGCCACGGTCAGATATGCTAACCATTACACCAAGAGCCTCCACGAATCAAACTCGTAATTCTCCCACGTACCTACGAGTACATTATATACACACACATTACATTACATTATTTATATATCTTTACATTATATATACTGTGTGTGGTTTGCAGTTAAACAAACGGCATGAGAAGGTGCCCCCTCAGAGGGCATTTGATTCTGCTCGTAGGTACGTGGGAGAATTACGAGGTTTGATTCGTGGAGGCTCTTGGTGTAATGGTTAGCATATCTGACCAGCACTCGGATGATCCCGGGTTCGATTCCCGGGAGGTGCCTCATTTTTCATTGCTCGTTTTCTCCTCTCCTCTTGTGCGGACACTTCTAACAAGCGTCGTTCTTTACAATATATATACATATATATACCTTCTTAACCTTGTTAGGGTTCCGTGCGTTGGTCTTTCTTCACACGAAGGTCAAGCTGGTGGCCCCGCCTCTAGTCCTGGCTGGGTGGAGGAGCGAGTTCCTCTCTTGCGCTCCACCGTACATAGACATGTACACCCGACTCATCTGGTACCGTCCTGAGCCAGACATCTAGTCTAACCCTATATATATGTATATGTATATATTATATATATATATATATGTGTGTGTGTGTGTGTGTGTGATTGAAAACATTTAAAATTGTGCGTAATTGGATTTACACACATTTGTGTTAATAAATGTGTGTAAATTGTGCGTAATTGGATTTACACACATTTGTGTTAATAAATGTGTTACCGAAACATTAAAATAATTAAATTTTTATTTATATTAACAAGAGTTAAATGTCATTTTAAAACTTCTCTATTCGTATACTCTATTCGCGGGGTTGGTATTCCTGATTTATACCCAAAATTCGTAGCGTTGGTATCTCCTTGTTTGTAGTAAAAATAATCTAATAAATATTTGATCGTTCGTAAAAGTAGGGATGCCATATTTCGCGATATAAGACAATAATTTTTCGGAAACTAATTTCTTCCAAGGCTGTGTACACTGGCGTTATTCGAAACCATTTCTTTATGTCTGCGTCCGTGCATCACCATGCACTATTGCAGACACGGTAATGATCTGTACTGTTTTGTTCTTCGTATAGATAGACGGAGTACATGTTTCAACATATATATATAAAATATATATATATACAAGAGAATAAATTTTTGCCACAGAAATGCCATTTCACTGCGCTAGACCCAAAATCGATTACTTCTCTCTCAATGTCATCCCCATTTCCATTCGCGGTCTTCAATGACAAGACACAAAGTGAGAAATCCATTTTGAAGAAAGAGAGTCTTCAAAAGAGAAACAATATCATTCCACTGCCATTCGCGATGAAGGCGCCAAATGATAATGGATAATATTTCCTAACCTAACACTTAGCCTGATCTGATTAATTGTAACTTAACTTAATTTAACCTAGCCTAATCTACCCTAACACGAACAAAGTGGGAAACCTGTGGATGAGAATGAGAATAATGTCGATCGATTTGAGAATTTCCCACTATTGGGAGCGGAATGAAATGGCAATGACATTGAGTGGGATGATACCCCCCAACAACCCTACATCATACAGACATACCAAATTACTAAATACCCAAACACTGCATCCACACTACCTAGTATATACGCATTAATTGTAACCACAAATCCCATCTTCAACATTCACCCATAATGTTCCCCTTTTTCATGCCAGAAGATTCTCTGAATTCTTACTCATTCTTAACCCTAAACCCTTTGAGTCCCAGTGGGACTGTAATATCCACCAGAAATAATAACAAAAATCGTACTAAAATGCAACTTTTTACAAATTCTTCTACACATTTTTATAAAGGTTTACTTTAATCAATAAAAAAAGGACCCCAAAATGTGTGTAAGTAACAAGTTTAAAATATTTGTTTTGAATAACAAAAAATCTTATGCTTTCTTCTTTAAAGAAAAAACATAGTCTTGAATGAGAGTTAAGTAGCTAAATTCTCTCATTCTCTCATTTCATTTGAAAGGTCAATAAAATCAATGATTTTTTCCAAAACAATTCTATACAGGGTGTCCACAATGTCTTGTCACGCAGTAAAATACTAAACTGATTTTCGTTTTTCTTTCAGACCCATTTGAAATGCGTGATAGCGGCAATTATACGATTGAAAACAACGCATATTGGCTAGTACCTGGTCCATGGACACGCATATTGGCATATTGAACAACGCATATTGGCTAGTACCTGTGTCCATGGACCCAGGTACTAGCCAATATGCGTTGTTCAATCGTATAGTTGCTACTATCACACACTTCAAATGGGTCTGAAAGAAAAATGAAAATCAGTTAGTATTTTACTGGGGACAAGACATTGTGGACACCCTGTACAATGTACATTCCATTAAGCTAAGTTATGTATGAAGTTTCGAAAAATTTCATTACGATAATATGTTTGCAGAATATATATTATATATATATATATATATATATATATAATAATATATATACACACACACAGGTGACTGACTGTGAAAGAAGCATGATAGTAGGAGTCAGTTTGGTTGGCATCTCAGTATTAAAAGTCGCATAATTGCCCCCTGTATCTCGAATAATAGTCGTCAATGTTATAATTATAAATACATGGAAGAAAATGAAAAAAGTACACCAAATAAGGAATATGTGGGCGTAAAGCAACCCTGACAGAATGTGAGAGAAGAACCTTATTACGAACCGTAAAGCATGAACCAAAGACAGTCGCTTCAGACTTCGTTCATAACTAAACAAGAGTGTGCAAAAGACAGTATCAGTCAAAATGATGTTATAAGAATTGTATTAAAGCCCCTCATAACACCAACCAGCGCAAAAACTCGAATGGAGTTGGAGAGAATAATAGGGACGTTATTATGCTTATGTAGTGTAGTTTTTTCCCCATTTCATGTATTCACAACGTTGGGGACTGTTGCTCAAGATACAGGGGCAATTACGCCACTTTTAATACTGAGACACCAACGAAATGGGTTCCTATTGTTATGCCTCTTTCACAGTCAGTGTCATCTCCAACTGTCATATTTTTACTTATTCCTCAAGAACAGAAAATACCAATATCAGCATATTAAAATGGAAGATGTTCTCGATATTATACGTACAGTATTTACATAGGAATTTAGTAAATTATATAACGCCATTAACTATACCAGAAAATACAGCACCGAAAATACGAATGTTTCCATTATTTTGTCCAACCTCTGTGTATATACAGATTACTAACTATATATTCCCTTACACTGGAAACTAGAAAGGCATAACAAGAAGTATGCAGACCTTCGCTCATGCAAGTGGTTGGTTGGACTCTTTAAAAGTGTAGTGAATACTCTTATTTTAGTTTCAAGATAAATGTTAATTTTACCGTCTTGAATTTCGGAATAGCTATAAATTCATTTTAAATTAGTTACCCATCATAATTCAATTGTAAACCACATTAATACTAATTTTATGTATACTGTATTATTTTATGTATGTAAACATAATTAATTATATATCACAATTGTCAGTTAATTATTTATATTCAAATAATTTTAATCTAATACCATGTCCATTTTGCAAATAAATAATAGAAATCCAAGGGTTATATTTTCCATCCTTGGTACTGTCGCAGTTTCGCCTAACGGACTCAATACGGCTAGTGAGATAATCACTGGTTGGCACTTAACCAGCGGCAGTGCTTATGGCTACATCATCCAGGTTAACCTATACCGGATAGATGCGCTACGGTCACAAGCCGTAGCTTGCCTAGGCCCGACGACGACGAAAACCAACAATTGGTGACCCGGAAATGGTGTCAATAATCCAGCAGGGTTGAAAGCACCTTAAACAGAAAAAACAAACAATAGAAATCCAAGGGTTATATTTTCCATCCTTGGTACTGTCGCAGTTTCGCCTAACGGACTCAATACGGCTAGTGAGATAATCACTGGTTGGCACTTAACCAGCGGCAGTGCTTATGGCTACATCATCCAGGTTAACCTATACCGGATAGATGCGCTACGGTCACAAGCCGTAGCTTGCCTAGGCCCGACGACGACGAAAACCAACAATTGGTGACCCCGGAGTTGGATTCCCCCCTTTTACCCGAACGACTAGGACTAGACTGTAACGTCGTTCGTGCCCATCACCCCCTTCACCCGAGTGAGTAGGACCAGACTGTAACGTCGCTCGTGCCCTCTGCCCCTCACCCCTGCCCGTGCGCTCTGTGCCTGCGCTCGTCTCAACCTCCACTCCTTCGTTGGTAACTTGTCGTCTTGCTTGTACGTCAGCAAGCATAGGAGAAGATGCCTGACGACGCTGGTGCCATTCCACTTGAGCGTAAAGCTCCCCGTCTTCTGGCCGGGTGATCCATTTATTTGGTTCCACCAAGTGGAATCACAATTCAACTTGGGAAGGATCACCGCTAGCAGGACAAAATGCGATCATGTTTTGTCCTCTCTACCAGCGAGCATCATCTCTGAAGTCCGTGACGTCATCGTGTCTACTTCCACGAGTGAGGACCCATACACGATCTGAAGTCTGCCATCCTGTGCCGCACCACTGTCTCCGAGCGTGAGAAACTACATCAGTTAATCTCAAAAGAAGAACTTGGAGACCGTAAGCCCACTCAAATGCTGGGGCTATGCAGTGCGCTCTAGGCGAACGCGCACAAACCTTCGATAAGGACATCTTAGAGTTGTTCTTGCAGAAACTTCCTCCATCAGCTCAGCGTGTCTTGGCCACTATGGATCCTGCTACTCCAGTTGATAAACTAGCAGAAACTGCCGACAAAGTAGTGGAGATTGACACAGCTCGGTCAACAACGTGAACACACAATCGGAACTGGAGTTGAAAGTGGAAGAGTTAAGTCAACAACTCAACCACGTTTGTTCTCTGCTACAAAATCAACGGCAAAGAAGCCATTCTCGGTCAAGATTTACGAAGAGGCATCGTTCGAGTTCCGGGAAGATCTGCTTCTACCACTCTAAATTTGGAAAGAAGGCTAGGAAGTGCATCTCCCCTTGCAATTTTCGTCGGAAAACCCCAGCAGCGAGTCCTAATGGCGTCTAGTACTCGCACTGCCAACCTGTTATTCATAAAGGACAGGAACTCTGGTGTCAATTTCTTGGTCGATACCGGAGCGTCAGTCAGTGTATTCCCTCAAAAATCTGGTCATACGCACTCGGAATCTCCGCCTCTATACGCTGCTAACGGTTCACGCATACCCACGTACGGTACTCAGTCGCGTGAACTAAACTTGGGCCTTCACCGATCCTTCAAGTGGATTTCATCTGTGCTCAAGTGCAGCATCCCATAATCGGCGCTGACTTCCTCCAGCATTTCAAACTCCTGGTGGATCTTGACAAGCGACGCTTATGCGACCAGGCCACACTGCTTTCTGTTCTTGCCAAACAGGTTGCCCTCCGGACGCCTCGAACTCTGCACTTTCCCTCGTTCCGCCTAATTCCATGTACCAGTGCCTTTTCCAGCGATATCCAGGAATTCTTCAACCGATGCAGATGGGTGATACCATTAAGCACACCATTACCCATCACATTACAACAAAAGGTCCCCTGTGTTTGCAAAACCCAGACGTCTTGCCCAGGACAAACTGAAAGCTGCCAAATCGGAATTCCAGCTTATGATAGATCTTGGGATAATAAGACCTTCCAAAAGCAGTTGGTCCTCTCCCCTACACCTGGTCCAGAAGAAGTCAGGAGACTGGAGACCATGTGGGGATTACCGGTTTTGAATTCGACAACACCATCCCGGACGATATCGGTACCAAATGTCCAAGACTTTACTTCTCTTCTCCACGGCAATCTATCTTCAGTAAAATAGACCTCGTTAAGGCTTTCCACCACATTCCGTAGAGCCTTCGGATATTCCCAAGACTGCAGTTTGTACACCATTTGGGTTATTCGAATTTGTGAAGATGCCGTCGGGCTACGGAATGCTGCGCAAACCTTCAGAGGTTTATAGATGAGGTCACCAGAGGCTTAGACTTTGTTTATGCCTACATCGATGATTGCTTGTGGCCAGCTCAACGGAAGAGGAACATAATGAACATCTTTCACTCCTCTTTCAACGCTTAGACACATACGGTGTTACTATTAATGCATCTAAGTGTGTTTGCACAGCCAACCTTGGAATTTCTTGGTCACACGATTCGCAGCACGGAATTACCCCCTTCAGGACAAGTGTGGAGTGATAAAAAATTACCCTATGCCAAATAATCAGCGTGAGTTACGTCGGTTTCTAGGTTGGTAAATTATTACCACAGTTCATTAAAAACTGTGCCAGTGTTCTTGCTCCTCTACACGCTATGATCACACACAAACGCAAGGTAACGAAATTGGTATGGTGTAGCGATAGTTTACAGGCGTTCGACAATGCCAAAAATGCTATCAATAGTGCATTGTCTCTGTCATTCCTATCAGTGATGCCCCCCTAACTCTGACGGTCGATGCATCAGATGTTGCGATCGGTGGGGTGTTGGAACAAACCATTAACGGTCAACAAGCACCCATCGCGTTTACTCGAAAAAGCTGCAGCCAGCCCAAACGCGTTATAGTGCTTTCGGACGTGAACTTCTTGCTATTTACTTAAACGTGAAGCATTTTCAACATTTCCTTGAAGGCCGAGAGTTTTGTTTTTACCGACCACAAACCTTTGGTCACTGTCTTCAATAAAAACAGCTGTAACCACTCTCCCAGAGTCATCAGGCAACTCGATTATATCTCGCAATTTACCACAGATATCCGCCACATCAAAGGTGTCTTGAACACTCCAGCGGATGCACTTTCAAGAATAGAGATTACTTCTGTTACCCTCAGCTTTACACTGTGGAATGCTATTGCACAGGATCAAGATAAGGATACGGAACTACAAGACCTGCTCAGAGAAGACTCCACTCACTCACTTTCCCTCAAGAAAATGAGTATGCCAGGATTGTCTGTGCCCCTCTATTGCGACGTATCAACAGCTGCTATTCGCCCTTATGTCCCTCCATGTCACAGACAAGCAGTCTTCACGGATCTTCATAAGCCCTCCCATCCTGGTATCCGTGCTTCGCAACACCTGGTTACCTCTCGCTTTGTTTGGCCCTCGATGCGGAAGGATGTCAAACATTGGACCAAAAAGTGCCTTGCCTGCCAGCGTGCCAAAGTCCAAAGGCACACCAGGTCCCCCTTGACGCATTTCCGCCCCCATCCCAGCGATTGAGGTAATTCATGTAGAATTGTTGGCCCTCTTCCAGTGATTCAAGGCCAACGTTATCTGCTACCGTCTCGACCGCTTTTCCAGATGGCCTGAAGCTATCCCACTTCCTGATATCCAAGCGGACACTGTTGCAGAGCCTTTCTTCATGGATGGGTATCAAGATTTGGATTGCCGACAAAAGTCATCACTGACAAGGTCGCCAATTTGAGTCTTCGCTTTGGAAGAAGTTTACCAGCTTGTTGGGTACAGTACATGCGCATACTGTGCGTATCATCCGCAAGCTAACGGCCTCGTCGAAGCTTCCATCGCCAGCTGAAGTCATCCCTTATGTGTCACGAAGACTCCATTGGATGGATAAGCTTCCATCGTGTTGCTTGGTATTCGCTCTGCATTAAGAGTGATCTGAAGACTACAGCGGCTGAACTAGTCTATGGAACAACACTGCGGCTACCAGGTGGCTACTTCACTGCAGGGATAAGTCATGTGATCCTACGGAATTCGCTCAAACACTTTCCTCTCACATGCAGTCCCTTCAGCCTGTTTCCCCCTCGAATGACTAGCCAACAGAACATCTTGTTTCCCCAGCCTCCAGTCTTGCACCCACGTTTTCGTTCGTGTACCTGTCCCAAAACGGCCTCTCCAATGTCCATATGACGGGCCCTATGAAGTTCTCCGACGTACGCGCAAATCATTTCTCATCCAGCGCGGTTCCAAGGTCGAAAAGGTTTCTATCGATCGTCTTAAGCCTGCGTTTTTGGAATCAACCTTAAGCGAGGTACATGTAGCTACCAAAAAGGTCCAGGGGAAATCTGTGTCGTTCGGAACTCTTTGAACTTCCTCTTGGTGGGGGAGTGTATAGTGAATACTCTTATTTTATTTTCAAGATAAATGTTTTACCGTCTTGAATTTCGGAAATAGCTATAAATTCATTTTAAATTAGTTACC